>LPNX011234175.1:80859-98564 GCA_001517045.1 Pseudotsuga menziesii
AAAAACAAAAGACATCATGCTCATCTAGCAGAAGATGAAGATGAAGAAGAAGAAGAAGAAGAAGAAGTACCTCCAAGAAAACAAGCAAGAGAAGAAGATGCATAAGAGTATGTGCTATTCTCTGCACTCTCTGGATCTATAACTTCTGGAGAAGACACTTGGCTTATTGATAGTGGTGCTTCAAATCACATGATGTGACAAAAGAAAACTCTGTCCAAACTTGAAGAAAATATCCCTCCTCAGAAAGTATCCCTAGGATATGACTATCAATATCCGATCAAAGGAGTTGGTGAAGCAAGTTACAAACTTGATTCAGGTAATCCCCTAAAAATGAAAAATGTATTATATGTACCTGGTCTAAAGAAGAATTTAGTTTCTATCTCAGCTTTAGATAAGAAAGGATTAAGAGATGGCCAAGTACTCATGTGGCCCAAAGGAAAGAATATTGAAGATGCAATCATTATTGGTGAAGAAGAAGGAGGCTTGTTTAAACTNATCTCAGCTCTAGATAAGAAAGGATTAAGAGATGGCCAAGTACTCATGTGGCCCAAAGGAAAGAATATTGAAGATGCAATCATTATTGGTGAAGAAGAAGGAGGCTTGTTTAAACTCAAGGGGCACTCAGAAACAACCCTTGTGCATGAGTCCACTGACCCTAATGAACTATTGCACAAAAGGCTTGCCCACATTAATTACAAGGCTCTACCTCATATAAACAAAGTAGTGACGGGATTACCAGATATGAAGATGAATCATGAAGGCATTTGCAAAGGATGTGCGAAGGGAAAGAACATCAAGAATCCATTTTTGAAAAGTGAGACAAAGACAAAAGGTACGTTGGAATTGATTCATTCAGATGTATGTGTTCCAATGTCTTGGACATCCTTAAGTGGCTTTGAATATTATATCACATTTATTGATGAATTTTTAATAAAGACTTAGATATACTTCTTGAAAGCAAAGAGTGAAGTGTTTGAAAAATTCAAAGAGTTCAAAGCCTTGATAGAGAATCTTTCAGACAAGAAAATAAAGACACTCTGATCAGACAATGGAAGAGAGTATACCTCAAAAGAGTTTGAATATTTTTGCAAAGATGGCGGAATCAAGAGGGAACTAACTACTCCCTACAATCCTCAACAGAAAGAGGTTGCAGAAAGAAAGAATAGAACCATCATGGAGGCAGTGAAGACAATGATATATGATCAAGATCTTCCAATTCATCTATGGGTAGAGGCAGGAAAAACTACTGTATATGTACATAATATGATATCTCACAGTGCTCTTGGGTTCAAGAATCCAGAAGATATGTTCATGGGAAAGAAGCCTGAGGTAAGTCACCTCAAGATATTTGGTTGTCCAATATATATTCATATACCAAAAGAGAAAAGAACCAAGTTGGACCCTTCCGGAAAGAAGGGGATATTTGTTGGATATTGTGAATTATCCAAAGCATTAAGAATCTACATTCTTGGATTCCATCACATGGAAATTAGTCGAGATGTGACATTCGATGAAGAGGAAGCCCTCAAGAGATACAGGAAGTGCCAACATGAAGAAGTGTATGAAGAAGAGACACCTCCTAGAAATAAAGAAACTACATGTCTCCCTGAAGATGAAGCTCTTGAAGAACATGACATAGCAGAACCACAAGAACCTCCCATGATGGAGATATCAAGAAAGAGAAAGCCTGCTTGGACAAGAGAAATTATTTGAGAGGCAGAAATATATGGAGCTCCTGAAGGCTCCACAAGGGAAAGAAAGAAACCTAAGACTTTTTCCAACTATGTAGCCTTGATGTGTAATATTGTAGATCAAGAACCTACAAACTATGAAGAAGTCGTACAGAAGAAAGAATGGGTAGAAGAAATGACTGAAGAATACCAGTCAATAATAAAGAATGATGTATGTGATATAGTTCCCAAACCAGAAGAGAAGAGTATAGTATCCTCCAAATGGATATACAAAATAAAGCATGCAGCTGACGGGAGTATCGAGAAGTATAAAGCAAGATTTGTGGCCAGAGGTTTCTCTCAGAAAGAGGGAATTGACTATGAAGAACATTTGCCCCAGTAGCATCGTATACTTTGATTAGAGCTATCATGGCACTTGCATCCATGATGAAGTGGGACTTACATTAGATGGATGTGAAAACAGCCTTTCTGAATGGTGTGATCGAAGAAGAAGTATACATAGAACATCCACAAGGATTTGAAGTTGAAGATAGACATACTCACGTATGCAAGTTGAAGAAGGCCTTGTATGGTTGTAAACAAGCACCTCGAGATTGGTATGAAAGGATATATAGTTTCCTGTCAAGCATGGGTTTTACCAAGAGTAAAGCTGATCCTAACCTTTACCTCAAGGTTGTCGAAGATGAACCTGTCATCCTACTATTATATGTGGATGACTTACTCCTTACAGGGAATGAGAAACATATTATGGAAAGCAAGAAGAAAATAGTAGAAGAATTTGAGATGAAAGACCTTGGGTTAATGCACTATTTCCTAGGTCTAGAAGTATGGCAAAGTTCAGAAGGATTCTTTCTCAACCAGGGAAAGTATGCAGTTGAGATATTGAAAAGATTCAATATGTTGGAATGCAAAGCCTTGGCCACACCCATGGATTCCAACCTGAATTTGTTAACTGATGACTCATCAGAGTTAGTGGATGTGACTCATTACAGACATATCATTGGGTCATTGATGTATTTAACAAATACCAGACCAAACATTTGTTTTTCTTTGAACACCTTAAGTCAATATCTAGTTCAACCTAGACAGGTTCACTTGGTAGCTGCAAAACATATGATGAGATATTTGAAAGGGACTATAGACTTTGGTCTATACTATGATAATAGCCATGAGTATAGATTGTATGGTTATATAGATGTAGATTGGGGTGGAAGTATCTCAAACAGAAAAAGCACATTAGGTGGATGTTCTAGTTTGGGATCTGCTATGATTTCATGGTTTAGCAGAAAGCAATCCAGTGTTGCTCTGAGCACAGCCGAAGCAGAATATATAGCAGCTTGCTCTGCTAGTTGTGAATCCATATGGCTTCGAAAGCTGATGTCAGGATTATTCAACCTAGAGTTGGACACTACCGTGATTCTATGTGACAACCAAAGTTGTATAAAGATGACAGAAAACCTTGTGTTCCATGACAGATCGAAGCACATAGAAATCAGGTATTTCTACATTCGAGATATGATGCAGAAAGGAGCCATAAAGCTCCAGTATGTGAGTACTGATGAACAAGTTGCTGATGTGTTGACAAAGCCTCTGTCCTGAGTAAAGTTCAAACACTTTCGAGACAAGCTTGGTGTGGTTTGGAAAGACCTTCCCCGAAAGGGGGAGTAGTGATGTTGCAGTGGGATTGTATCATCCCTTGGCACTTGCCCTAAAGTGATCTGGGGACCTCGGTCATTGAGAATGAAGAGGGATTGTATCATCCTGGGACATATGTCCATAAGTGATCCGATGGCTTCGGTACTCGAGAACATGTGTTGATCCCGTAATTCCAAAAGGAAGGATCATTGGTAGCTCCGTAAAGACTTGATCCTGTAATTCCGAAAGGAAGGATTGTCTGAGTTCCACAGATGTGTTGATCCTGTAATTCCGAAAGGAAGGATTGTCTGAGTTCCATAGATGTGTTGATCCCATAATTCTGAAAGGAAGGATCGTTGGTAGCTCCGTAAATACTTGATCCCGTAATTCCGAAAGGAAGGATCATCTGAGTTCCATAGATGTGTTGATCCTGTAATTATGAAAGGAAGGATCGTTGGTAACTCCATAAAGACCTAAATCCCGTAGTTCTGAAAGGAAGGATCGTCTGAGTACCACAGATGTGTTGATCTTGTAATTCCGAAAGGAAGGATCGTTGGTAACTTCGTAAAGACCTAAATCCCATAATTCTGAAAGGAAGGATCGTCTGAGTAACACAAATGTGTTGATCCCGTAATTCCGAAAGGAAGGATCATGTTGATGTTTTGATGATGATGATGTTTTGATGATAATGATGTTTTGATGATGATGATATTTTGATGATGATGATGTTTTGATGATAATGATGTTTTGATGATGATGATATTTTGATGATGATGTTTCTGATCGAAAGATTAGAGTATGATGATGATGATGTTGCTAATCAAAAGGTCAAAGTGTTGAAGATGTTGTTGCTGATCGAAAGGTGAAAGTGCTGAAGATGTTGCTGATCGAAAGGTCAAAGTGTTGAAGATGTTGCTAATTGTAAGGTCAAAGTTCTGAAGATGTTGTTGCTAATCGAAAGGTCAAAGTGTTGAAGATGTTGATGTTGATCAAAGAGTTGCTGTCGTTGAAGATTGAAGACAAAGACTATATGATGTTGAAAAGCTTCCCATGATTTATAGATGTGTTATCCTGATGATGTTGATGATATCCTCTCCTACCATTGTTGTCATTGATGTTGTTGTAGAATACCTTTCTCGTTAAGGGGGAGTGTTGAAATATTGTAACTTCAAAGAATATTCTATATGTATCTTTTTGTGGTCCCTGATGGTCCTACCGGGAGAACCACTTGTATTACTTTGTACCCCTATGCTTCTAATTGGAAGAACTAATAAGAGTCATGAGGTAGTCCCCTCTAATTGTAAAGGTGGGTCATTAGCACCCCAGTGTAACCTTGAGCCTACATGTGTAACTCAAGCCTACATGATTAACTCGAGCCTACATGTCGGATTTGATTATTAAAGTGTACGGATGAATATAAATAGAGGTGTGGTGCTCCTCATTTGGAACACACACTCTCACTTGTGTAGCACATTAGTGGAGAAGAGAGAAGTAGCTGGAGAAGGAGGAGGATCAGGCTTTGATCTCCTTGTTGGTTTTATCTTTAATATTTTGGGGCATCTATATTGAGGAAGCTTTTGCTGGGTTTTTCCCTCTAGGGTTTTCCCAGGATAAATCTGTGTTGTTCTTGTGATACTGTTTCTTTCAGTGATCCTGTTTATATGCTTTTGTTATGAAAATGAAATGAAATACTGATGTTTTAGCTAAGCATATGAAATTTTAAAACTATATGACAATAAGTTTTTGAAACACCCTATCAAGTTTCGAACACATTGGCTAGGACCATATGTTGTCATCCATATCACTCAGGTTGAGTCCAATTATAGAAGATAGATGGTACACCTTTCAAGGGGTTGGTAAATGGGAGGAAAGTCTTATCAAGATATCCACACTTCGGTCGATTGAAAGAAAAGGAAGCTAAAAATCCCCCCAAAAAGCGCAAGTTTATTATTTTGTAACTTCAAGGGGTTGGTAAATGGGAGGCAAGTCTTATCAAGATATCCACACTTCGGTCGATTGAAAGAAAAGGAAGCTAAAAATCCCCCCAAAAAGCGCAAGTTTATTATTTTGTAACAATAATTGTTTTTTGTTGTAAGTATAGAATTTTGTCGCAGATAATAGGTCTGTTGCACAATAGACTTTATGTCGCAAGAAGAGTGTTGTCGCATGATGGAATTTTGTTGCAAGTGAAAGTTGGATAACATTTAATTTGAAGTAACGCGATATTTTGGAGGCATTCTTTTTGTTCACATCTGTCATTAATGCATAATAACTACCTATTGCCATGACAAGTGAAGTGATGTTTTAATTGGCAGTTTTTATTATGATGATTGGAAACATTGATCCATCTGAGAAAAATAGCCACCACCTTCTCCATTTATTGCAGACACATGTAAGTGAACAACTTCTAGCATGTGTAAACTTATTTCATCTTCACACTGAAGTATGTTCATTCATTTGCATCCAACTGAATAACTCCCTGAGCCGAGCTATCTATTTGCAACTACTTTGAAGCCGAAGCTATCTGATTGTTATGGATATCCCTATGTCGAGCACTAGTATAGTTCATGCATCTGGCATGGAGGTTCCTCATTCCATGCATATTATTCAAGAGCCTCTAGAAGTTGTTTCACTATTTTCAATGGCTAGCACATTATGAAGGAAACAAACTGGTTGTGAAACTGCTCATAAACAAAGTACAAAAGCACCCCATGTTGTCGAAGAGATTAGATCTGGGTCAAAAAACCTGTTTCCTGGTTATGTTTCACCAAGTTTAGAAGAGGCACCTAAAGTCACTATTGGTAAAAATTCCAAATATTTGTTGGTAAAGCCAACCGTACTAAAAGGAGTCCATGTGATGGTAGACATTCTGCCAAACTTGAAGAAAATGGGATTTATAAACCATGATCTGCGAAATTTCCATGAACTCGACATGTTGAGGTATATGACCAGTGTTTGAGAGATGGAGGATGGAATTATTCACTTGATCCTAATGGAGTAGGAAATATGATTACACAAGTTAGGATTATTGTCACTGAATCACATACCACATTTTGGTCACACTACAAAAGTAAATGCATGAGTAAAGCAGCTGCTGGTATGTTTTCATGGAGGATTCCTATGGCTAGATTGAAATTTTTTAGTATATGTCAACCTAATAGCCTCAATAATAGGACTTCATATTGCATGGGTCGACCCAATTCCTTTTTTTCCTATAAAGGAATAGAATAGGACCCTTACCAATAGGATGAAGGGAAAAAATAACTTATCCGGAGATAAGAGAGACTTTGCCATTACCTCTATGAATGAAACTATTGTTCAGTTCTCCTCCAAAGTTTTGTATAAATAAAAACTCTGATACCTTAAATAAATTGAGGCTTAGTACTATGTAGAAGCACATGATAAATATCTAGCTGCAATACATTTCTCACATGCACGCACAAGGAAAATAGAGAGAAGAATAATGAGACTGAATAGAAGAGAAGTGAAGAATAGTAATTGACTATTGAATCAATGAATTGATTGATTGATTATTACATTGGTAATACATCCTTATAAAGGAAAAATATATTTTCTAGAAGACAACTCATTCTAGCTCATGAATCAGACTTACGAAATATGATAAACCCCCATAGGTGACTAAAGCAATTTCCAACTTTGTCAAGAAGCTCACGAATTGACTAAAGCATGAGTGAGTTGTCTTGAGTGATGGAAAAACATGCTAATCATGGAATTTGGAGAGAAAACCATGGAGAATGGGTTGGCCACAAAAGATAGTAGTTTCCTAGTTGACTAGCTTTACCTTATCCATTGAAAAAAAAGTAGTATAAAGACATAATATACAGGAATGCACAATTACTAATATGGGAAGTCAATAAATTTAGTAGGATCTAACCAAAATCTGTAAAAATACACTCCTAGTGTAAATATGGAAAGTATTGACCAAGTGGTGCTAGTGGATGCCAACTATCTAGGCTAGTGCATAGGAAATCAACAACAAAATGATTAATTATTATTATCCTAAGTATGGAGTGGGTTTATAATATTCTAACACCCCCCTTTAAGCTTAAATTTATGATGGGCCATCTAAAATAATAATAAAAATAGATGCATATAGGGCCCAACAACAAGGCTATGGTCACCCTTTACAATTATTTATGTCCAGAAAAGTGAGGAAAGAGGAGAGACTCCTTGTAGCTCATCATCTGATGAAAGAGGAGCATTATTTGAATGCTTATTTATATGTTAACATACTCTGATATGCAAACATAATCTAAAAAGGAAAAGAGATCTGTGCATACTCCTTCCTAAAGAGTAAAAAATCCAACACAATTAGTTCCTTGTATAGCTGCAAAATGGTGTAATGGACCATTCATCTTATTTTCAAAGTGTTGTAGCACCTTCCCAATTCTGAAATGAGTCTGAAAGGACTCTGAAATATCAGAAATATTATCATATGGATCAGCAAATACCAAAGGTATAATTTCTCCATGAGGATATTGGGCTAGAGTAGGAAAAGGATGAGCAACTAGGGACAACCGATAAATGTGTAAATATGAATGATGAATGGACTTGAAATCTGAAACATAGGTGTTTAGAACAGATCCAAACATGTGTAACATAAGTCCAAATATGACTAATGTCATGGATAACAAATTGGTGAAAAATAGACAAGACTTGAAACCATTAGATATAAGTAACACTGCGTAGGAGACCAATAAGGAATCAACTAGTGAACTTGGGGTTTGTATAGTCTTACCAATATTCAGTGTAACACCCCGGTTTTGACCCCGTTGCATTAAATGTACATGATGTATAGATTGTAATAATCATGGTGTGAAGCTAAAGGCCAAGGCCCCACCATTGGTTGGTTATGCCATGTTTTGGATTTAAATTTGTCACCGATGGTACATCGGGGCATGCGGCATAAATTGTGTTGGTCATCATGTAAATATGCATCTATAATTAATTAAATGAACCCGACCAGCTGCGATCGCGGCAACTAAATCGAAAGGGGCATGATTTTCACAAGGATAAGGATGTGGGGGAATTTGTCAAACCTTGGCCAATGAGAGAAAAAACCATGTGTCTTCTTCCCTTGTCTTATTCCAACCACTTTCATTAAGAAAGGCTACTGGTGGTTGAGGTAGTTATGGTCTTTGGGAGTGGGGTGGCAGGACTATCAGTCTTCACCCACACGCACACTCCACCTTGGTTGACTTCACTATGGCTGGGAAAAACGACTTCCATCACTCACGCAGGGATCTCTCTTCTCCACGTCTGTGCCGAACACCAAATGTCTTCCAATTCACATTCTCCCTGTAGCCTGGTCATTTTTCACGCATTGCCTCCATTGTCTGATTTATTCTCACGCACAAGCTCCTTGCGGTTGGGTCTCACGCAGCCCGGAAAAGGATTGGGGGCGCCTCTACTGTCATTCACGTTTTTCCCATAGCATGGAATCAGGTGCTCTTGACCCGCATTTGGGTTTCAGTGTGGATTTCCTCTCACGCACTGGGCTCTGGGTGGTTGTCATTCACACAGGAAACTGGGAGCTGTTTGTTCTTTGTCACCCATGATTTCCTGTAGGAAGTCATTTCATGTTCAAGAGCTGTGTGGCGGTTTGTGTAACTCTTATCCGCTTGCCCAGTTGCCCAGGTCAGACTGTAATCCCCCCCCGTTGTGATTGTGTTTGTTGATACGTTGGGGCTGCTGGAATTCGCTCAGAAATCTTTTCCCCCTATTTAGCTGTGAATCTTGAGTGGTTGCATGCATGCAATGGTTGGTCTTCGGACTGTGTTGGGAGCAGGGATGTGGGCTTAGTTTTTCTTGATAAACCTGGTGGCTAGAAACCACACAGACAGAGCTAGAGGGCTAGCCTTCTTCTCCATCACCCCTGAATAGCACTGGAAGGGAATGCAGGGCCTGAGGGACTGTGTAGCAGAGAAGGGACTGATTCCTTGTGTTGGGTGTGTTTGGGTATCTTAGAGGTCAGGCTAGTTCTAGTGAAGGTGTTCTTGGCTCTGTAATGAGCTCACCAGCTTAGCATTGAGCCTTTCCCCACTCCTGGATGGCCTGATAAACCCAACTCTGTTGGCTTGGCTGTGTGTCTTGTACATCCTTGACTATGTGTAAGCCTGCTTGTTCCCTTATTCCTTGGAGAATCATGCCCAGCTCGGGGGTGGGAGCGCCATTGAGAGATTAAGGAGCATGCTGGCCTATGGTTGGGTGGAACATTGCAGCGACGTAGTTGGTTGTGGATCGAGTTCTTCTTAAGATAAGTGATTTTGTTCATTTTACTTCTGCAACCTTATTTTATGTTAATGAAAATGATGAACATGTAGAATGAATGCTTGGTGAATGTATGCTGCTTCCGCTATGCATGTTAAATGTTCATGTGTGTATGACAAAAAATTGCATTGGTGCATGTTCTACTGCATTGCATTTTATTCCAGCATTTCGTTTCAGCAATTTTGTGCACGCACATGTTCATGGGGCTCTTAGCCCGCATGGTTAACGCCATGGTGATCGCGTCCTCTTCGCTGGTCAGAGGCATGGGGACGTGACATTCAGAGGATGTATAAGGAGTATGTATTATGTCATAACATGCATATAATCTTACAAAATTTCTTCTAAATTAGAAACATAATCATTTGAATGAAGTGAGGAAGAGCTAGACAAAGACAAGTCAGGATCTAGTGAAAAACACAATCATTGTGAGATGGATCTAGTCGACTGATAGGTGATTTATCCAAGAAAGACATGGATATTTATGATTCTGATATATCAGAAAATGAATCTATATCAGAGATGTGAGGAAACTATTTAACTCTGACACTCAAGGAATAGTTGATATCACCTTGGGACTGCACACTGTGACAATGTTCTGAGGATTCAACGGACTTCTCTAGTTCATCTACAAATTCGATGTTATATTTTTCAAGTAACTGAGACATGATTTACATCTTATTATCGAAACATTTATTCATAGTATGAGAGCCCTTTTTGCAATAATGGTGATCGCGTCCTCTTCGCCGGTCAGAGGCATGGGGGTGTGACATTCAGAGGATGTATAAGGAGTATGTATTATGTCATAACATGCATATAATCTTACAAAATTTCTTCTAAATTAGAAACATAATCATTTGAATGAAGTGAGGAAGAGCTAGACAAAGACAAGTCAGGATCTAGTGAAAAAACACAATCATTGTGAGATGGATCTAGTCGACTGATAGGTGATCTATCCAAGAAAGACATTGATATTTATGATTCTGATATATCAGAAAATGAATCTATATCAGAGATGTGAGGAAACTATTTAACTCTGACACTCAAGGAATAGTTGATATCACCTTGGGACTGCACACTGTGACAATGTTCTGAGGATTCAACGGACTTCTCTAGTTCATCTACAAATTCGATGTTATAGTTTTCAAGTAACTGAGACATGATTTACATCTTATTATCGAAACATTTATTCATAGTATGAGAGCCCTTTCTGCAATAATAACACTTGGATGTGCTCCCTTTCTTCTTTACTTTCTTGATTGAACCTTCATCAGTAAGATCTGATCTTTCATTTTCATTATTTGACTTTGGCTTCTTCTGTTTCACTATTTTCTTCTCTTTTTACTTTGCATTCTTACTTCCTTGAGCTATAAGAGCATTATCCTTTCCCTTGGATATTCTAAGAGCACCCATCTGGATCAATTTATCTTTATCCTTTGTCAGTGAATCAAAGAATGTACTCAAAGAAGGCATTTTCCAATTAGAAATAACAAGCCTAGTAGCATGAAAAGTTGACACAAAAACTAAGTATTAAGGACCCAACTTTGAAAGGATGGAAAGAATCAATTGATCTTCCTTCTTATAAATCCCACATTGCTTGAGAAATAGAACAAGTGACTTGATTTTGGTGAAGAACCCTTTAATGGATTCGAAATTGCTTGGACTCAATAAGAATAACTCAATCTCCAGTTGATGCACTCTTATCTCATATTGTACTCCAAAGAGAGACTCAAGTTTGGTCCATACTTGGTTTGAGTGGTCAAACCATCTATATGAAAAATAAGATCATGAGAAATAGAGAGGAAAAAATCTCCACAGGTGTCATCAAACCTATTATTCCACTTATCTTTCTCAACAATAGCATTGGGATTATTCTCTGAAGACATAGAAACTCTATAGAGTCCCTTACTGCGCAACATAATGTCAATTCTGGATACCCATTCATGATAGTTGAAGGGAGTCGGGATCATATCTAAAGAGGAATCCATGCTAAGAAATTGATGTGCTCTTGAAGATACTCTCTGCAACTTGTGCAAAAATAAACTAGGATATAATCTTGTAAGCTTAATTCAAGCTCTTCTTTAGAGAGGGATATGAGACTGGATGCGCTCTAATGTAAAGAACTGATAGCTCCTCAACTTTGTAGAAATTGATAACCTGGAAGATCTGCTACCATGTAGAAATAAATCTGTTACCATAAATAAATTAAGGATTAATACTATGTATAAGTACAGGATAAATATTTAGCTGCAAGACATTTCTCACAAGCATGCACAAGGAAAATAGAGAGAAGAATAATGATAGTAAATACAAGATAAGTGAAGAATAGTAATTGACTATTGAATCAATGAATTGATTGATTTATTATTACATTGGAAATACATCATTATAAAGAAAAAATTGAGTTGCTAGAAGACAACTCATGCTAGCTCATAAATCAGGCTTACTAATATGATAAACCCCCATAGGTGACTAAAGCACTTTCCAACTTTGTCAATAAGCTCTTGAATTGACTAAAGAATGAGTTAGTTGTCATGAGTGATGGAAAAACATGCTAATCATGGAATATGGAGAGAAAATCCTAGAGGATGGGTTAGCCACAAAAGATAGTAGTTTCCTAGTTGACTAGCTTTACCTTATCCATTAAAAAGTAGGAATAAAGTAGTATAAAGACAAAATCTGTAGGAAGGCGCAGTTACTATTCTAGGAAGCAATAGAGTTGGTACGATCTAACCAAAATCAGTAAAAAGGTGCTCCTGGGGTAAATATGGAATGTATTGACCAAGTGGTTCTAGTGGATGCCAACTGTGTAGGCTAGTGCATAGGAAATTAACCAGAAATGATTAATTATTGTTATCCTAAGTATGGAGTGGGTTTATAATATTCTAACAAGTTTGATCAAGAAAAATTATAAGGAATATGAGACCAAACCATTGTACTGTTGGAACAATTGCTACGAGTAGAGAAATGTGTGATGGGCATCTAGATGAACTGGTCGATATACTTACTGAATGAATTGCTAGCGGATGCCACCAATGCATAAGAAAAGGGTAATCCTTTTAACTATTCATGGGTTTTAATTTTGATTTCATTTGTCACATGGGAAGAGACACCAGAATACCAAGGGGTAGATGTACCTATACCATGTCAAGGAGTGCGGTACAAGAATCTCTTGTATGACAAGGAAAATACACAACGACAAAAGGATAACAATATTGAATTTTATTTACAAGGTCAGGCGCTATGGAAATATATTAGAAAACATGAAATAATTACTAAAGAGACCGTATAGAGGTTTTGTAACATCATAATATTTTCGGTCGAGGCTCACCATATCTTCCTACAGCCATGACGAGACCCTGACTTTCAACGGTTGACCACGCAGTTTCAACTATCTGCTGAAGATATTGAAGCTATTATTTGGGACTAACCCGAAGAATGGAAACAACATGTCGCATATGATCAACTATATGCAGAAATTGAGCTGTGAAAGCATGGAACATTAGGTAATCAAGAAGGAGATCCACAAGGATAATAAATCCCAAGAAGTTCTCCATATGACAGCAAATCAGAGTCTAGTGATACCTTGACAGATCCAGAATTGGGGGATAAGAGAAAAATATATGAAAAATATAAGAAGAGTCATAAGGAGAGAAAGGATGACAAAACACGTGGGGTTGTCGGTCTTGAAAATGATTACTGCAATCTTATTTCAGATCGAATGAAAAAAGTGGAAAATGAAACTAATAAAAATATTGATGAAAGGAAGACAAATTGGTTAGTAGCACTATGGATTTAATGCAGAATCTTCGTGTCATGGTAAAGGAAGTTAGAGGAATAATCATCCAAGAACCATATATGGCTGTGTCATAGGAAGAAGGTGGCCCATATGAGGAGAAAATTGTCGGTGTACCTTTGACACCGCCACACAAAAAGATCCAAGTAATTTCCAAAGCAATTGACTTAGGTACTCGAGAACATAACACCATGATCAAGGATATTGGTCATTTGAGTCTTGATTTTTCTATAGTTTTGATGTATATACTGCATAGTATTCAAAAGAATACAGTAGAGGAGATGAATACAAGAGAGTGTGTCATTTTTGACCAACTCAAGCACTCCAAGAATACCATCACATCGCTGAAAACCAAATTCAAGGAGACCGAGAAGAAAGCAAAAACATGGAAGGACACCAAGAAGAGGTTGGAACAAGTTGTGGCCCTTACTTGTAATGAATTCAAGGAAGAAAGAATCACAACTAACATGTTTCTAAAAGCCAAAATTTTCGAACTTGGGGAGGTAGCTTTCAACCTCCTGAAACAAGTCACAAAACTAGAAACAAAGATGACTCCCAACACACCCCCTGGAGTACTGGAAGCGGGAAGGAAGGCAATGTTTGAAACTGCACAGAATATTTAAAAGGCCAAGGCACTTTGTGCCAAAGCATATGAAAAAGTTTCTTAGTCATGGGAAGCCTTGATGTATGATACTGAGCTGGAATAGGTAACATGACAACTTCATACTACTGAAGAAAATTTTAATAAGTTGAAGAACGAATTGAAGAAATTGCCACCAGTGGAAAAGATGAGCAAGGCTGCCTATTTTAAAAGATGACAACAATAAGTAGATAGAATGTGAACACAATAGCAATACCAAACATATCGTGTCGCATTAGTATAGATGGAAGAAGAGAATGATACAGGAACAATCCACCCAATTCATGAAAAATTGCGACATGAACTGGGTGTGATAAAAGTAACAACTTCAGAACATATCAATTCTAAACTTGTGGAACAATTGCAGAAAATCCAGGAAGAGGTGCAATAAGAAGCTGAAGTAATAAAGAAAATTTATCAGGAGTTTTAGAGTAAACTCGACCTGATAGAAATTTTGGACTAAAGTGGTTCGGGATGAGCCACAGGTGAGTTTTGGGGGCTTGTTGTCCCTAGGAAAGGATAAACAAAATTTTGTTCGGGAAAATGAATATTCTGGTCACAAGAGGAGCGAAGGCCACAACAAAAGAGGAGAAGAGCAAGTTGAAACAAGGATTTCGATAGAATTTTGGGTAGGAGGTATTTAGATTAATAGTCTATTCTGGGAATAAATTATGATTGTAAACTAGGTCGATATAACCTATAATTAAATGTAACAAGATGTTTTGGGTGGGTAGAACAACCTATTGACTGAAAGTTGAAAACCAGTCGATGGGTAAATAAAAAATTTTAAAATATTATAAAGTCGATCCAAGTCGTGTGTGGATCATATATAGATATGGAGATATACATGAAGAGATAGATATAGACGGAGAGGAGGACCAAAGAGAGAGAGACCTAAACTTGAGAGCATGAGATGAGTAAAGAATTCATTGATTGTAAATAATATCTAAAGAAGAGTCTACAGGCTGTGTGCGCAGACCAAAGGCATTCAAATATTACTCATGCTAGATGAAGAGTGCATTTGTGGTTTTTCTAGGATGGGTTTCCACGTTAAACATGTGTTTTTGTGTCTTTGATATTTGTGTTTTATCAAGTATCTGATGGTACAATAGCATGGAATTCTAAATAATGTGTGTTACAATTTGTATATCTTACATGTTGTCTATGTGTGTCGACAAATCAATATGTTTTATTCCCTGATATATGTATGATGTCGAGATTCCATTCCTTGGTTTTCTATTGAGTGGCTTGTTAATGCTGTGATAAGAAAATACCCTTTCATAACTACAGAAACTTGGTTCTGGCAGTCTCCATAGATATCTTGGGTGAGACCTCACTTGTGTCACATGTGCTGCTGACAGAGTTATACTCTGTCGAGCCAATATCTTGGACTTTGTTAACGGATAGGGAAGTCTGAACCCAAGTCAGCATAAAATACACCAACAATGTCTATATGAACATATTCAAGACGTTTCTGGACTCAATATTTATAATCCATGAAGATTCATAATGGATCTAGGCAGGTTATATATAAACACATCCCCTTCTCATGTAGGAAACATAATATGATTTGAACCAGAAATACGACGACATCCGACGTAACGTACGGATGTGTTAGATTGAAATGATGAAAAGTATTGTACCTTTCGAGTTATTTTAGCATCGTCGAATATTCGACGTTAGTAGCATAGGTTTTTCGACGAAGGTTTTGTCGTCGAATATGCGACGGTGGAATGCCGAATTTTTGACGACTGCTATCGTCAGATATCCAATGCAAGAGTGTCAAAATTTCGACGAGGATGTCGTCAGATATCCAAGAAGAGTTGTCAGATTTTCAATGTGTTTGGGCTATTTTTTGAAATAATATAAAGACATATTTCAAATTGTTTGACCCATATTTCCAATGGTAACTATGTTCATGCTCATCGGATATTCGACGATTGTGCAATTATAAATTTAAACATTTTAAAACATTTCGACATGTTTTCTATAGAAGTGACGGATGGTTTGCGAAAATTATTTATTCCTTGACAGACGGTTTCAGGAATTGTTTTATTCTTCAACGGGCGGTTGCAGGATTTTTTTTTCTTCGATAGGAAGTTTGTGGGGATTTTTTTATTCTTCAACAAACCTCTATTTGAGAAAATTGTGATGCGTGGAACTTGATTTTTTTAAGATTGTCGATATTATTCATTCACGAAGTTTGTGAAAAAATGTTAAATAGAAATATTCATGATCCAAACGAAAACAATCGACAATTGCTTGCTAGACTATGGGATGCAGCGAAACGAAGGGGTGACAACAAATGTTATTGTCCATGTACTAAATGCAGGGGATTTAAGAGGAGAAGAATATTGATCTCAACAGCCAAAAAACATTGCAGGGAACATGGACACGCTGAGGGGGGGAATGAATATCGTCCATTTGTAGGTTTAGCATTATAAAGTTTTTTATATGCTTTGATTTGTTAAATGTATGTATTGTTTTAATATTTTCTATAGTAATGTATATCTATTGATGTTTCCATGTATTTATAAAGGAAAGACACCCTACGACATATCATCCAGAGGAAGTGCTTTCAAAACAAGTTTCGGATCAGGATCATGGAGCGTCTATGTTTAAAGGAGAACAAGTGAATGATCATATTGAACAAGATGATCATACTGATAACGTAGTTGAAGATGATGGTACAAATACATTGATCCATGATTCATTTAATATTAGAATGGATGATGACGATGACGATGATAATGAAAATGATGATGACTTTGATGATGTTCACGATATACCTCTTCTCGATAAGGCATATGAACTCCTTTATGAAGGCTCGAAAACAAATATTCTCTCTGCTGTATTGTTGATAATGAACTTGAAGGTTATGAATGGTATTTCAAACATAGAAATCACATGGATGCTAAGGTATGTAAAATAATCCATCACATACATAGGATCGTGATAAAGTTTATATGTATTCCTCTAATAATTGTATTGTTAACTCATTACCGATCATCGTATAGATGAAGTGTGTTTCATTAATATTATTTATTTATTACATTAACTATATATATATATATATATATATATATATATATTGCTGTAGCTTGATAGCTGAATTTTTGTTACCACCAGCAAATATTTTACCTCGCACATATCGAGATTTATCTTCCATCATGAAAGAGATTGGAATGCATTATGAAGTAATTCATGCATGCCTTGATGACCATGTTATATATTATAATCAACATGAAGTTGCAACAGAATGTCTGGAATGTCATATAAGTAGATATCAAACATATAAAGTAACAAAAAAGGTGCCTTAGAAGGTTCTTCGTTATATTCCCATCATTCCGCATTTGCAACGACTGCTCGGGTGCAAAAACATAGCACAATTTATGGATTACCATGCCAGGAACATAAGTCAAGATGATGTTATCCGAATGCCTGCAGATGGTTCTACTTTTAGAGATATGGAGGAAAAGTGGCCTCACTTTAAAGAAGAACAACATAATCTTAGGATTTCTTTGGTAGCAGATGGTATTAATCCATTTTCATAGATGAAATCCATTTACACGGTGCGGCCTATTTTTGTTATCAACAATAACATTCCTCCATGGTTGTCAATAAAGAGGGAGCACATAATGTTGTCGATGATTAT
>LPNX011234214.1:0-216327 GCA_001517045.1 Pseudotsuga menziesii
TTTAAACAGAACAGGAGTTAGCCACAAATATTGTAATCATTTTCATCTTTTGCTCTTTCTGTTCATACTTGTGCATTGTCATTATGATTAACTACTCACCTTTCCCTAATAGAAGTAAATACATTGACAGTTTGTTATGCCGTCTGGCAGTTTCTCTTTTCGTTCACAACTTTAATCGTTGTTCCAGACCTAAACTAATTGTGGTTCCAGTTTGTGATCAGTAATTAGCAGTCACATCTCTACACAACTATCCAACTTGATAGCATTTAGTATATAGAGGATCTTAAGGGAGCATTAACTGAAGATACTAGATTGAATGCATGGATAAACTCAACTCATCCTTTCATGCTTTAAGACATTTATTTGATAATAATATTCTTAACGTGTTTTTTTACTTTGGGGATTGTTCAATCATTCGAGTTTATAGTTCGTCATATTGTGCTGTAGTAATCTCACTGCTATGATCCTCTTGTTCATGTATTCCTCCATGCATAAACAAGGGACATGTTGTTTACTCTCTGACAACTCGAATAAAGCTTGTGAAGTGGATCTAGGAAGTTACTGCTTAAACAAGAGTAAACAACCACAATCACAAAAGAAACGACTTAAACGAGAGTAAACAACTCTGTGACCCCTGTGGCACACCCTGGCACAAATATAACAACACCCTTTAGAAACAGTCAGATTGCAAGTGTAGCAGAAATAATGACCTGTCAAAATAGCCTGTCAAACTTTATGGTCTTTGTATGATGTTTGAAGCTGAGAGAGTATATCTAGAATGATATTTGCCAGCTGTGATAGCTCCCTTGTATGGCCAAAATGAACATTATGGCGCAGAATTCTACTAAAACTTATGAAGTATTCAATTTCAACACTTTGTACCACATGATATACCCATGATTCTAAATAGCCTGTTCCTGTTTTTAAATCTTCTCTCCAACAAACCAAAGCCCAAGTTCAGTTTTTAAAGCAGCAGTAAGGATATGATAGCTGGTCTGGTTAAAGAGAACCCCAAAAGTATGGAGATAAGGAGAAAAGATCTCCATTTTAGAGCTCGTTCTCTAACAGAAGCTTGACAAAGATAACAACTCTGGGACATAGTTCTCTAATTGATGTCCAACCTCAAATTCTTCATACAACATGGCAGTGTTTGATGAAATGCCAAAGCCAGTTATGTCCAAAAAATGCCTTCTTAAATAGTGATTCACCCAGTAGCTACAGTAACTATTAATCAACCCAAGCCAAAATAAGTTCAGTGCAGTCTGGGAATATCTCATCTTATTGGCTCAGAACTTTACAATGCATTCAGTATACAGTTACTCTTCCTCGGCCTTGTTACAGCCAAACCATTATAGTCCTAGGATAGACATCTGCTGTGTGAAGGTGTTGAGATTCATGTTCAAAGTTCAAACTCAGCTCAGCGACTATGCAATGTTTGAAATTTTGAATTAATTCCTTGTATGTGAACTCTGTAAAAAGGACTGTTATATTTCTGCTATTAAAGGTTTTGGCCACAATTCCCATTAAGTTAAGGTCATGCTGCTGTCAAGTTTTATTTGATATGATGAAATGTTTAGCAAGTTGGGGTTGAATGTTATAAAGATAAAACAACCAAATTCTTATTCAACTATACAACCAACACCTAGCTTAAAACTGACCTGAAATTTACAGTAAATCATTGGCTATCCATATAAAGTGTTTGTCAAGTGAGCAGACCGGATTTGACTAGTAGACTGTTTGACAAAAGTCCCACACCAAAATGTACAGGCAGTTGACTCAGAAATTGGTATAAACCTGGTTGGGGGCATTACAGGGGGATCCAAATCAGTTGGTGTTCTGTCCTTTTTGGCTTACAGAATTGCAAAAAAGTTTCAAACTCCATCCCTATTTATTCTTCGGAAGCTGCATTGTAAGTATATCTCTGAGAATAGTGTTAGCTCTATCTCTAGAATATGAATATGATATACAATGTACATCTCATGTCTAGAATATGAAGAACCTTGACAGGAGGTCTGTGTATATGTGATTTTTGCTATTGTGTATATGCAAATTCTGATTTTTACTAAATGGAATATTGAAGTTTTGAACCACGTGTTTCCTGTCATAACATGCTTTCTATGGTAATTCTAGTAAGAAGGAGATCTATGAATGCCATATTATATAATTTTAACATCTTAAAACGGTGCTCAAGAATACATGATGTGGGTCTTGGCACATAACAGAGTCATGCAAGATCAAAATAAAACAATTTAAGATTTATTTTCAATTATTGGGTTCGACAGTCTAGACAACTGCCCTTATACGTTCGAGAGATATGCTAATGTATGTTGCTCAAATTGTCTATGAATCATCATTTTGATTTTAATCTGTTTGTTTCCAGGCATTTGAGTCATCGGACACTTTAAAAAACTGTGTGTCATTTCTTAGACAACATGCAGTTGATACATCATCCAAGGCAGCTTGCTTGGTTGTGCCAAAGAAAGTCATATCATTCCCTCAGGTAAGTGGCCTTTCTTTGTAGCTATTTAGATCAAATTGAAAAAAGGTTTGTTGTTGTCTTATAGTTGTCTTTTTAGACATGTTTAGCGATAGTTTGGGAAGTTATATTACACATAGCTAAGACTATATTTGCAGCAGTTCTTAAAATTGTCTCTGCCAAGTGAGGTTCATATGAGCTGCACAACATGGCCATTGTGGGATGCATAATTGACTGCAAGTACAAAATGACTTACAGATGTTAGATTACATTGTAGCAATTATTTGACACAAGTCCATAGTGGATAGTGAATTATACGATTTTCTGCTTTAGAAATTAAGGGAAAGCAAGTTATATGGATCGCATTCAGTGTCTAAAGCCTTGTTTTGTTGTAGCCTTCTCTATGGAGCAGAGGATCCATCAATTGCTAGGTGCTTGAAAGACTTGCTCTGAATGCAATCTTCAGTCAATCAATTGAGTTGCATAGAATCTGCAGTCAACCAATCCAGTTTCATGTAATGGTTGTGAACTTGTCTCCACCTTGGTGCAATTAAAAGAAACATCTATCATGCAATGCTTGTATTAGATCTTCAAGGAGAATACCACCAACTCAACATCGGCCATAATAGCATTTGAACCAAAACATACACTATGACCAATCCTTCATGCGGGGAACCTTCCTATTTAGAGAAAGTAGATACCATAGCTTTCCAATGGTTTGACATTGATTTGATGCTTTTTCTTTCCAACATGATCCACTGCATGAGTGAGCTTCATAATAACGTGTTTCTAGAGGCTCTCCTTAGTGATTGGCTTCCAAACGTTCTTGGCTTCTATTGTGGATCCAAACAAATGAATGGGTTTAAGCCCCCATCCACCCTCATCCTCTGGTTGAGTTAAAAAATTCCAACTAACAAGATGATACTCCCCCTTTGCCAAGCCTCTTTTCCACAAGAACCATAGCCTAGAACCATAACTTCATAGCCTGGATCTTAGCCTAGAACCATAACTTCATCATTGAAATATCATACACAATTTTTTTTTTTTAAAAACACACATAACCGTCGCTTAAGCGACGCCTCTTCCTGTCGATTTTCCGATGCTTATACTCTATATCCGTCGCTTAAGCGACGGCACTTCATGTCGCTTATCCGACGCTTGCAGTTGATATCCGTCGCTTCACTGATGGCATAAAGGATACTTTTTTTTTAAAATCTGACTAGCCGTCGCTTATCCGACGGACCTTCTGTCACTTAACCGACGGCAAGAAGGTTATTTTTTCAAAAAAATTCACTACCGTCGAAGATATTCTGTCACTTAACCGACGCTTTAAATTTAACCAACAGTTACTAAGGTGTCGCTTAATCGACGACAAGTTTCCGACGCTTAAAAAAAAATCAAAGTGTCATACATGCGACAGGGAAGTGTCGAAAATCCGACATGACGGCCGTCGAATTTTTGGTCAAAATGTAGTAGTGATCCCATACAATGACTTCTTCAACCTACACACAAGAGTGGGGTCATAAACATAGAATTTTGGTTGCTGCATATATATCTCCTCCTTTATATCTCCATGGAGGAAAGCACTTTTTACATCCATGTGATGCACTTCCCAGTGCTTGGATGTTGCAATGGCCATAACTAGTCTGATTGATTCCATCTTTGCAACTGGTGAAAACGTCTTGTTGAATTCAATCCTTAGAATTGGGAGAATAAATTATCCACTAACCATGCTTTGTAATTCACTGTTGCACAAACATAAACAAACTAAGTTGATAAAATCCACTTACACTTGACTATATTTTTGCCATGTGGGAGAGAGACTAGCTCCCATGTTCTATTCTTTTGCAGAGAATGAAATTCTTCATCCAAGAATGCGTGCCATATTGGGTCATGTAAGGATTATTAATATGATTGAATATTATATTCAACCATGAAAAAGTAATTTTAAGGAAGATATGGATCTTTGACATAAAGAGAATTCTCAAACTGATATCTAGTCCTCCTAGGATCTTGAGGATCACCCACAAGTTCTCCAACAACTTGAATTGTTTTTGAATCCCACTTTGGTATTTTATGTGTGCTTGTATATGAAATCATGTGGTATTAATCATCAGAAAAATCAGAATAAAAACCATCATGATAAACTTCACTTACTTTAACAGATGGTGGTTAAGAGGATTTTCCAACTTCAACATCTTGCAAGGGTTATTCTTCGAATTGAACACTCCTTACAATGAAGGATTTTGATTGGTCATATTGAAAAAATTGTAAAATTTGGAGTCTTATAGGTAACCAAAAAAGATGCATAGTTGGACTTGGGGCTGCAGATCCCTTCTCTTCTCATGAGGAATTCTAGTCCATGCCTTTGAGCCAATTTTTTTTAAATGAGACACATTAGGTTTGTGTCCACTCTATACTTCAAAATGAGTGATTCCCTTCAAGGATTTATGTGGCACCCTATTCTAGATATATGCTGCATATTTTATAGCTTTGGCCCAAAGTATTGGATACAAGGATTTGGACTCCAACATGAAAGTTGCCATCTCCTTGAGAGACATGTTCTTCTTCTCAGAAACTCCATTTTGTTGAGGTGTATATGGAATTGTATTTTGCATCTGAATGCCAACATATACACAGATATGTTGAAAATAACTTTTGATATACTCCCCACCATTATCAATTCTTAGGGATTTTATATTCCTACCAGACGGATTCTCTACCGAGGATTTAAAAATATTGAAAAAAACAAAGACTTCTAACTTGAATTGGAGAAAGAAGACCCAACGGTATCTAGAAAATTCATCAATGAATGTAAGGACATATTTGGAATTACTCAAGACAAAATTAGGGAATCGAATTGGTATATCATTGTGAATAAGATCAAGGGGCTCAGAGGTTCACTCAGAGTTAACTCTCTCATACTTATGCTCAAGGTGTTTTCCAAGAATGCAACCTTCACATATTCCTTTGGAAAATTAGATGTTAGGAATCCATATAACCATGTTATTTTTATGAAAATAAGATAAGTAATTGTATTTAAGGTGTCCAAATATCTCATGTCACAGTTTGTTTGCTTCACCGGCATGAGTGAGGAGAGAAGAGGGTGATGAGAAAGGAACAAAGTGAGAAAACTTATAGACTTTTGAGCTATAATCAATAGTATCTATGGAAACAACTCTACCGATATAAATTTAAGATATTTCCACATCATTTGGGGTGAATATGACCTTAGGAGACCCAATGTGACTAATTTGATAGATTGATAGGAGATTGGAAGAAAGAATTGGGATAAACAAGACATTAGTGAAGGAACCATGGCCGATATCTATTCTACCCTTCCCTTTGGATGAAGTTTCAGATTGATCAAGCAAAACAATTATTGAACCACCAAAAGAACCATGAGAGGAAAAAGATTCCCTTGTGGACACCATATGTTTGGATGCCCCTGAATCAATGATGAAAGAGGGGGATTTTGTTGTGCTTTCCATCAAAGCATGAAATCTATCCTTGTCTTCATAATTTGAACCTCCTTCCTTCTTCTTTTCTCTCTCTGGAAGTGAGTTTTTATTCTTCTCAAGAAGTTGAGACATCATATCAATTTTATTCTTCATGCAGGAAATCTGAGAATGAAATTCCCTATTGCAGTATGCACACTTACTCTTCTCCTTAATTTTTGTGTGTGGATTATTCTTGGATATTGAGGACTTATCTTGAGAGTCCTGCTTCTCTTTCTTCTGATTTAGTGGCTTCATTGGATTAAAATTCTTCTTTGCTTTGAATTATTTGAAATTCAAATAGTCAAATATTGATCTTTAGATGGCTTTATGGATGCCATCAAGACCAAATTGTGATGCTCCTAAGTTATTGATTCCATGAATTTTATTAGTGTAGGAATATTCAAGTTTTGAATTGTGATTTTGGTGGCATGGAAGGTTGAAACAAATACTAAATAGTCAAGACTCATTTTTTAAAGAATGGCCAAAATCAATTGCTCATGTTTCTATTCAATCCCGCACTTCTTCAATTGAAGAACTAGGGCTTTAAAGTTGGAGAAATAGTCTTGTAAGGTATCAAAATTGCTTGGAATCAGAGAGATTAGTTCATTCTCCAGTTTATGGCCCCTCAATTCATGTATTTCCAAACAACATTTTAAGCTTTACCCAAAATTCATTAGGTGTTGTGAGCCCATCTAGATGGAAAATAATATCCTTGGAAGTACCGAGACACAAGATACCATATGCATCATCTCTTCTGTTATGCTACTTATAATTTTCTACTGCTAGAGTAGGCTCATTTTCAGTAGGCATAGTCACCCTATAGAGGCTCTTTCTCCTCAAAAAAACTCCTTGTTTCCTTCCAATCAAAGTAATTGAATGGAGTCAACGTGATTGATTGAGACTGTTCCAAGTCTTCACTACTTGCGCCCATGTGAGACTGGATTACACCCATGTGAGTTTGAATTTGATCCTAGAAAAAATATTGAACAATAGACAAGAGAATAATTATTGGTTAATGTCTTATGATACCATATGAAAATTAATCCATAGGCTGATCTGTGAAGCAAACAATTATTCTCACAAAAATTATTAAGAAAAACTAGCAAATATCACTCCAAAAAAGACACTGAATTGATGCACATAATAAAAATCTATTGCATAATGGTACATCATACAAAATTGGGAAATGGAGTGTATACAAAAATATATAGCTACACCATACGTCTAAAATCCAAATAAGGCATTCAAATTGCTCACAAAATCAGGCTTACTTTAAAGCAAAAACCCCTAAGGTGTCAAAATCACTTTCCTAATCTATTAAGGGCCTCACCAATTAGCCAAAATAATATGGCGAGATAATGAGTGATGTAAAATCAATCAATTCATGGATTTTGGAGAGAAAATCATGGAGGATTTGTGGTCCAAAAAATAAGAAAGTTTCCATGTGACTAGTTTTTTCCTTAACTACTGAAAAGTAGAAAAAAAATACAAAGCAGTAAAAAGCAGGAAGTGAGCTACTACTATTTTGAATGGTTTGAAAAGTAGTCAGAATATTATTTGGTATTTTTCTAATTTCTCTCCTATGGATAATCATGGAAAATGTTGACCAATGAAGGAAAATGGTGGCCAAATACCTAGTCAACACCTAGGAAATTAATCAAAATGACTAGTAAATTATATCCTAAGTATGAAATGGGTTTTTAATATTATAACAATATCTCACTTGCAATATGTGGATGACACTATGCTCATGGAAACCCCTTTGTCCGTGAAGCCAAATATCTCAAGGAAATCATCCAAACTTTAATGCTTACTTCAAGTACATCTATCAACCAAGATAAATCTCAATTTTTCTTCTTTAACTCCCCTTTAGACCTCCAAATTCACGCCAGACACATTTTTAGGTTTCAAATAAGCTCTCTTCCATTCATGTTTTTGGGAGATCCCCTAATATAGAACCGCTTATGCAATTCTTCCTAGGAAGACCTGATCTCTAAACTATGCAAAAAAACTGTCAAAATGAATCCTCAAACCTCTGAACCTATCAACAAGACTAATCTTAATCAAATCCATCCCTTAGGCCATACCTTTATATATGTTCCTGGTAATGGAATCCCCCAAGTATATACTCAAGAAAATTACAAATATTCAACACAATTTCGTCTGGAGCGGAGCTAACTTAGGAAGAAAATGGGCCTTAGTGCCTTGGAATAAAGTCTTCACTCATTAATTAAATGGTGGTATTGGCCTCAGAGACCCAAAGGTACTCAACGTAATTTTGGGAATAAAGACCGAGTGGAGTTTCATAGCCAACACAGAAAGGCATTGGGCTTTTGTATATAGGGAAAAATATAATCTCCCTGATAGCGTTAATGACCTAGCGCATATGGAAGGTAACCATAAATGATCCCTCATATGGAACTTATCCTAGACCCAAAGGAACTTGATCATAAACCACAACTTATGGGAAATTAGAGATGGAAACATATCACTTTTTTGGGAAAATCCTTGGAAGATGTTACATCACTTAAATAATCACCAATGTTCAAATAAGCTCAGAGCTCACCCAAGTCTTAGAAATTAGGAATTTGTCTCTTAATTTAGGAAGCTATGAAATAATGGCTTGGAGTGGAGAAGTTGGATTGATAAAAACCTATGGGAAATGAATATAAAGGACCACATCAATGACCAATTTTTGGGACGACCATCAATATAGGAAAACCAAGAATATGCAGGGAAAGCATCAACTTAGATGGGGTTACAAATGAACTAGAATCATTAACACTAAAGAAGCTCACCACTTGAATACAAGGAATGGAGATATTCCAATGGAGTAGATATGGAGAACAATTTGGGCTACTAAAATTTGGCCTAAAATATTAACTTTCCTATGGCTGGTCATGCACAAAAAATTCTTAACGTGGGACCAAATATTGAAAAAGGGATTGTTAGGGCCTTCCAAGTGCACCATTTGTGCCATAAACATCGAGAACATGGATCATCTACTAAATAACTACCCATTTTATTTCATCTTATGGGACATATTTTCAATTTACTTATGCTAGTTAGATAAAGACATGGACTCCATTCAAAATACCATCATCAATTGGCATCAGGAATCTTTTCAGAATAATATCCTTAATAGAATCTCGCATCTCTTACCAGGTTTCCTCATATGGGAAATATGAAGGAAATAAATAGGAGCATATTCAAGAATGAAGTGACAGACAAAGAGAAGGTATGGAGAGTGATAAAATAAAACATCCAAGAAACCTTTTCGAAACACACTTGGAACCAGGAATACTTGCAATGATCTCTAAAAAATCATTCTAGAAAGATGGAACTTCCTATTGTCAACCCGGTCAACTTTAGAGAAGTTAAGAAATTCATTAGCAAAATACTAGACTATAGGTCTCGTCCTCCCAATAGATTCTTCAAACTAAACTTTGATAGAACTTATAAGGGAAAACCAAGACCAACAGGATATGGAGGCGTGTCACGTCCCCTCCTCTCTCTCGCCATGGAGAGGACACGACTGTTGCGCTCTACCATCATAACTGGGGATCTAACCCCATGAACATAAACATAAATGCATTGAAAATAAAATACATATGTAGATGTATAATGCAATTATATACAGTAGAAGAAAATATCATTCAAGCATTCAATATGTTCATAATAATTTTGAAAACAATTACATTGCAGAATTAGTATAGAGAACACTTATCTTGAAATTTAGCTACCCCGAGCAACTAGCTATGTCGCTGCAATGTTCCAACCAACCATAGTCCAATGGTGTTGTACCTAGGAATTTTTCACATTCTGCAGACAAAAGCTGTTTCTCTGGTTTGAATGGTTCAGATCCAGAACAAATGGTTCACAAAAAGGTTAGAAGACTTTCCCTAGAAGCTATAAACACCTGGAATACAATATTTGATGGAGTGATGTGATTGTTCTCTTATGAAAAAGGGTATCCAAGAAAAAACCTGCATAAACACATCAAACACACAAGAGATCAAATATACTAGAACATCATCTATAGATCTATGCCAGTGACTAAGGAATATGACAATAAAATGTAAGATTACAACATAACAAGTATATGGGAAAGGAATCAAATTTGCATTAATAAAATGAAGAAAGAGTTTACAACCTATGCCTTAGTGTTGATATGCTCTTTCACAAAACCAACATCTTGTCTCCGATAGATCCAACTTGCTCCCTCAAGCTCTCCTAAATGACTTAGGCCAGAATATCAAAGCAACAACATAACATTACTCTCTCCTCAACCATGGAGATTGAGCCTGCTTTTATAGGCTTGGAATGGATAGGGATGGTTGAGAAATTGGTGGGTGAGGTGGCTAGGAGATCCTACAAGGATGGATCTCGAGCCCAACTTACCCTAGTGATCAGAGATAAGGGTTCCATGAAGCCTTCTTTCGAGAAGCTTCGTGAGAACCTCTCTTTTTCACTTTTTACCAAGGGCACTGCTCCTTGGTCCACCATGACAGAGTGGTTCTAGGAAGAACCGTGCTTTGATTAAATGGTGAAGGTGGTGCAACCGCTTACCGCCAACAATTTTCAGGCGGCGCTGAAGAAGTTACCACTTTTTGACTAAAGGGTAGAAGCGGTGCTAGATTTTCATATACAATTTTGATGTCTGGACCAATGTTCTGAATTCACAATTTGGGATTGAGGGAAACATTGAAGTTTGGGATATCATCACATGCTGATGATGATATTTGGGTATAACCGAATCCCCCCTAAAGCATGAGGCTAGAGGGATATGATAGGTGAGAGCTTTGAAAGAGCAAGTTATCACTTCGAGGCAAGAATCAACTTGATCAGTAACCATCAACCAGGCATCTGCAATACATCAGTGCTTTTGACTCATGAGAAAATATGTCTTCATCATGGCTGCAAGATAATACAAGGTAGAGCCATGAGAGAGATAAACAAACATGGCTACTAGAATACATCGTAGATCCATGTGATAGAGGACTCAAACTTGGACATAGCTACCAGAAATACAATGTATATCTATGTCATACAGACAAAAATTTGAGCATAGATACGACCAAACAAATGTGGATCCATTCTGGTACTTCATACAATATACTCCATCGCAATCTAGGGAAAAATCTATGAGTTCTTTTCAATAGATACCCATGGTATTCATCTCATATTCCATAAAGTACGATTCTATCCATGTGATTACAATGATCTAAAGTCGAACATGGTAGAAACCACTTGATTACCCGCCAATGATGTGAACCGTTAACAAGTGCAAGGGAGATCACCATTAATGTCAATGATTCCCAATGTACCCTAGTACAATCTACTAAGTGTGAATAGATGATTTGATGTCGAACACTCAGTCGAATACTCGATCAAAGATCAATGATGTGAACCTATGTCAAGAGCGAGAGAATCTGTCATTGAGGCATACAGAACTCAAGGTACTAAATTTTTTTGTAAGACTAATTCTCGGATGATGAGCTGATGTTGATAGGAATAGTCTCGTTGAAGGAGGGCCATGATGAATCCCACATCCACGACATGAAACTTGAAACAAAGTTTTGGAATGTTGTAGATATTGTAACCATGCAACTGACTCAAAAGGTACTAACACAAAGGTTGTTTTAACTGCAGAGGTAAACTTCTAACTTCCCTTTGAACATCGAGCAGAGCGACAAAATAATTGGCAGCATTGAATCGACGAGGAGAAACACAATACGATAATGGATGATGCATTCTTTGAAAGACTCAAAGGGGTGGCATGACTCATGAAAGTGGATCAAATTAGAGACAAGATGATTTTACCCAATTGACTGAATGAAATGTAGACAAGTGCCATGTTCAAATGTGACAACAAACGACCATATTATTCGCAAAAAAGAATTGATTCCCTTCCCTTAATTTCCCCACCATGATTGATGAGTGCCTCTTTTTCATTTTTACGAGTTTAAAGAGGGTAACAAACACTCATTATAGCTCATCCAGAGACAAGTCCATTCTGATATGTTTTAGGAACCTGATAAAGGAGGGGTTCGTTCCCAAAAAAGGGTCTCTCAGTGTTTTGTTTAACGATTTCATTGAAATTTAACTCGGTATCGTTCATGTTTAGAGAGTCTGAACGAAGACGGAAGAAGACACCAAAGGGTCCTTTCTCGTAAATAGTCTATCCAAACCGAAAAAGAGATAACCTAACGTCGAAGAGATGACTCTTCAAATACGTTTACGAGTATGAAGGAGGCAAGTACTCGACAACATTTTCATATTTAGGGAGTCCGAAAAGAGTTTAAAGGAGACTCCATTTGGTCTCTTGTCTTGACAAAGGGTTTTACGAGCCTGAAAAGAATCAGAAAAAGACTTGAAACTTTGATATTGGGTTTTAAGAGCGTGAGCAAAGTATCAAAATGAATGCTCGAGGACCTTTTCCATTTTCAAAAGTATGAAAAAGTAAAAAATGAACTTCCCCATAGACTTTACTGCTTATTTTTTTCCCTGGAAGACTTGAAAATGACCATTAGTTTCCTAAAACATTCGATAAAATGACTTTTAAAAACTATATTAAAGGGTATTTTTATTAAAAATAATTTTAGAATATAAAAAATCCTAGAAAAAGGTTATAAAATCTTGAGTAAATAGTAAAAAACAACTCATTTCACTATTTACCAATCTTGGAGAGCATTTTGGGTATTTTGGAGCCAGAACTTTAGAATATTAAGGGAGCATCCACCGTCCATTTTCTGCATCATCCATTCCAGGTAACATCTAAATCCATCCTCTTGCCTTTAATCCTTTCCAATTTTTAATTTTCATGGTTTTTTGAGCTCATGGGCCAAACCTAAAATGAGAAATGCAGGCACTGCTCCCAGCCCTTACGGGAAAGGCGGTGCTCGACAAGAACCGCTTTTCTTCAATTAAACACAGGCGGTGCCACCGCTTTGTCTTAAATGGATAGAGGTGGTGCCGATCATGGAATTCAAAAAACTAATGGGTCGACCAAAACAAAATTTTTTAAGCAATTTTAATGATTGGGGATGCTTCTAAATGGATTTTGAATTGTTTTTGGTAGGTCTATCGGATAGAAAAATGGTTATCTGGAAAGAAAGGAAACATGATGAAGATGATGCTACTGCTGCAAGAGATGCGGGTTGTTTGGGTTCCCTATGGGGTTGTGTCCTTCTAAAGTTCTTCCAAACCCCCATCATGATTTCACATTCTCGCTTGCTGGAATATATCCTGCCAATGTGGAATCTGAGGCATCAATACTTTGAGGTAGGACCTCATGTTTTGACCATAGAGGTAGAGGACATCTACTTCTTAACAGGTTTGTCTATATGAGGGGCCCCTATCTCTCTTACTGGTTCCCGAGGAGGGGACGTGACTACTTAGGAGTTGATCAACAGTCATTGTGAGCCTGGCACAAGAATGTCAGGTAAGAATATTTTTATTAGTGATGTGGTGGATATGCCACTTCGCATAGTCTTGTTCATCATGCAGAGGTTGGCTGGAATCCAAGGGCCTCATAAGGCATGCACGACGCATATGATGTATGCCTTGTAAGCTATGGCTCCTACAGTTTTCAATAGGGCAGAGGCACTTCTTCTTGTCTTCAAGGATCAGCTGACACATGTCAGCAGGGAGAACTAAAGCAGTTTGGTTTCGGGTCCATTTTAGCTAGCTTCTTCTTTGAGAGGGTGCCTCTCATGAGACCCCAGGTGATCTTCACTGAGCTTAGGGCTAGGGACCCATGCATGTTGAGGTGGGTTGAAGTCATGGCTCATACAGGTGGTGGAAAATCCAAAGTGATATTCGAGGTCGCTTTCTTCTGCTGGCTACGAGATCAGATCCTCATGATCGAGGATTATGCCTATGCATGGACAGATTTCAGAGGTGACCTTGGCCTACTACTACCACCTGGTGCTAAGTGGGGGGGTATTGGTAGGAAACAAAACCCTAAAATGGTAATCATGATTTTTATGCTTTTTATATTTTATGTTTTTTTATGTGTAGTAACAAGACCTAATGTTTACATGCAGATGTTGGTGCTGCACGACCTAGTGTATCTTCTTTGATGGATAGACGAGCTGGAGCTCAGTTTGTTCATAGGGGTGATGACTACCTTACCGAGCTAGAGGATAAATTAGAGTGGCTGAATCTTGATATTCCTGATGTAGCTATAGATGACCTCCCCATGGGGTATCAGAGGCACACTATAGGAGTGCCAGGCTGCTTCAACTGACTACTTCGTAGGGTAGCACGGGCCATCATGTGCTATCATGAGTATCATTAGATGGTGGTCCGCATCTTATACTACTGAAAGCTTACCAGCTTCAGGGTTTTTTTTATGATTTTGTATTTCTTGAAAGCCTAGTGCTTCAGATGAGGTCTCGTGACCACATTTTTGTAAAAAACACTTATATATATATATATATATATATATATATATATATATNGTTTTATGTGTCATTTACAGTTTATTTTACGATGAAACATGTTTATTTTGCAAGTTATGAATGAGCAATATACCAGTCTAGGATGTAGTTTGCTAACGAATCAGCAACCGTATTATCTGACCTAGGGACCTGCTTGTACCTGATATATTTGAATGACCTATCCAATAAACGTACTCTCTGAAATAAATGAAGAAGTACCGGGTTTCTGATGGTATAGACATGGTTTAGATGACAAACCACTAATTGTGAATCCATAATTACTACCAAATCTTGAATGTTTCGAGATGCAGCCTCAGTCAATAGACCTATTACTGCCTAATAATTGACTATGTTGTTGGTAGAGGGACCAATACAAACTGCTCCTGAACTGATCAAGTCATGAGCTGGGGAATAGAGAACCCAAGTAGCTGAAGCAAGGTTCAGGGTGTGATGACAAGCACCATCAACGAAGCCATAAAAATCCATCCGATTTGCATAACCAAAACATGGTATAAATAGTCTGGACACTAAACTCAACACCATATTGAATCAAGACACAACACATTGAAAGCCAATAATATACATATATACACGGTACCATACAAAAATATTTTAAGCATAGTACCTCTTCAGGTACAACCCATTGTTAGGTTTCTCGTAAACTCCTTTCTCTAAAACTTTCCTGACGACAAAGGGACCATACCACATTGACTCGAACTTCCCTTTACCTAGTTTATCATGTCTCTGATCATAGATCAAAACTAGGTCACCCTCATTGAAAACACGAGGATAGACAGATTTATCATATTGGGCCTTGACGCGTTTTTTATGTGCCTCATTAGCTAAGGCAACATCTCTTCTAGTTTAGTCAAGATTAGTCGTGTATAGAAATATTTCTTCCTTGGTGGAAGTATTTGGCATAAGTTCTATTGCAAGTTTTAGTGACAGAATTTGACATTGGATAGGAAGGATAGCTTCTAGTCCGTAAACTAACTGGAATGGTGTGAAACCAGTTGTTGTTTTTACCGAAGTCCTATAAGCCCAAAGAGCAGAAAAGAGAGTCAAGTGCCAGTTGGATTTATGATCTCCAACCATCCTCCGTAGCATATTTTTCAAAACTTTGTTAATGGCCTCGACCTAACCATTAGCCTGCATATAGTAAGGAGTTGAGTTTTCATGGCGAAAACCCAGCTTGGTACTCAACTTGGTCATCATCTGATTCCGAAAATGTGATCCGTGGTTAGTGACAATAGACTGTGGGACTCCAAACCTATCTATTACGTGATTAAATAAGAATAGGGAAGCAGTCTTACCATCCTCTACATACGTAGGCATAGCCTCAACCCATTTTGTGAAATAATCAATGGCTATGATGATGTAACCATGCCCCCAAGACGAGGTAGGATTACAATGCATAAAATCAATCCCCCATTTGGAAAAAGGGCCGACTGCAATGACGGGGTGTAAAGGAGCAGGGTGGGTGCACTTTTTCGGATAGAAATGTTGGTAGGGTGGGCATTTCTTAACAGCCTCATGATAGTCTTTGAAGATTGAAGGCCAGAAATAGCCAATGCGAAGGATTTTCTGAGTTGTAGCCATCCCAAAAAGATGACCGCCACATGCTCCTGAGTGGAAATCATTAAGGACTTGTTCAGCCTCCTCATGTGTAAGGCATCATCGGAGAATGGAATCGATACCACGTCTATACAATGTATCATTTATGATAAGGTATTATTTCGTGTGGTGGCGGATACGGTGATGATCGTCACTGGTTATATTGGGCTGAAATCTTTGAGTTTGGAGATAAATGATTAAATCTCCATACCATGGGTCTATTGTGCTTATCAAGAACAAGAATTCATCTGGAAATGAATCACTAGGCTCAGTATCCATCAAAGCACAGGGAAGGTCACACATCAACTTTGCAAATACTAAGAATTTCTTTGAAGTGGCCTTGGGAAAATCAAGGTCAAATTCCTACAGGATGATAATCCAACGGGAATATTTCCCCCCTAGCACCTGACGAGTCAAGATGTAGTACATAGGGTTCTGATCTGCAAATACCATGGTAGTGCGAAGAAAGATGTAATGACGAAATTTTTGAACAGAAATAACCGTGCCTAATGCTAACTTCTCTACACACGAGTATCGGGTTTCAGAATCAATAAGATTCTTACTGGTGTAATATGTCACGTTCTCTTGAGCGTTGGGATCTTCCTGCACTAAAACCATCCCAATGGTAGTAGTGGAGGCAGCAACATACACGAGAAATTCCTTTGAATAATCCAAGGGGTGTATAATAGGTGAATGAGTCAGAGCGTGCTTGAGATTATCAAAGGCTCGTTGGGTTTGGTCATCCCAGAAGAATGGAACGTTCTTCTTCAGGAGTCACATATAACCGTGCATTTTCTCAGCGAAATTGCAAACGAAACGACAGAGAAATTTTTCCTTCCCTTGCAAACTTTGGAGTTCAAAAATATTTGTTTGGGCAAGTAGGGCCAATATAAAAACAATCTTCAGTGGATCAATCCAGATACCATCCTTAGAAACCACAAAGCCAAGGAGACGTCCCATTTCAACACAAAAAAACATTTGTGTGGATTGAGTCGTATGTTATAATGATGACATATTAGAAAAATGTCTTTAAGCTTCCTAGGGTGGTCTTCCCGTTATTGTGAATGCACTGGGAGATTGTTAAGGTATGGCTCCACAATGTTTTTAATATCATGAAACTCATAGGACATGGCACGTTGGAATATAGATCCGACGTTCTTAAGGCCAAATGGTAACTTCCTATAGGAAAAAGTTCCCAACGGACATATAAATGTCATTTTTTGCTGATCGGTGGGCAATATATCAATCTTATTATAGCCAGAAAATCCATCTATGAACGAGAATATGACACTTCCAACACAGTTGTCAATAATCTGATCGATATGCAAAGTCGGGAAATTGTCTTTGGGACAAGCTTTGTTCAGGTCTCGAAAATTGATACAGACTCTAATGGTACCTTGATTTTTGTTCACATACCCATTCCATTAGGGGTACCAAATAAATAAATCTTGCCTTGAGAAGTTTTTCTACTTCGGTTTTAATAGCCGCAGCCTTTCGAGGATGGACTTGACGTAATTTCTTCCTGACAGGTTTTGCCGTAGGATAGGTTTAATTTCATGAACCACAATAGACGGGTCTATCCCAAGCATCTCCTCATAAGTCCAGGCAAAAATATCTCGAAATTCTCTGAATAATGTTCTATATGCTTAAGTTTCTTCTGTCGAGCAGTTCTACCCTACATGAACATACTCAATGGTTCCAGGTTTGACTGATATGTCAATTGGGGTAGTTTTAGTAATGTTGCATAGGTTTCCTTCGGAGTATGTATTTTGCAACAATACCGGTGTTTTCATATGGGTGACAATATCAGCACCAATAAGTGATTCAAGGTCAAAACCCAGCGAAGTGGCATTGTGAAGAAAAAAAGATCGATGATGGTGATCTTCCCAGATGGGTTCATTCTCATTCATGATCTCCATAATGGACTCATCCAAAGGAAAAGTTTGTGTGAGATAATCTAGAGTGGGAAGAGAAGGTTCCAACCAATAAGGCAGGTGGTATGGATCTGAATCCACGAGATGAAGATCATCAACATGGTCATTGTAAATAGACTTAATATCATCATACATTGCTTCACACGGGCCAAGGGAGGATGACTCAACAATTTCTTTGCCCTTGGTACTATAGCCAGTTGTGGAAATCATATTTACTATCGCCACTTATGTACTAGGAGGGGATGATGGAAACACACCCATAAGGGTGGAGTATTTCAACATACATACCCCAATCGACTGATAAGAAGGAGGGGACTGACCTAGAATAGGGATGTTATTCGTCGTAGGGGTTGTAACATCCGACACACAATAGTCAAGTTGATAAATAGCCACAATCTTCCATAAATGTGGAAATTAGAGAGTTCTAAATACTGTGGAAGCGATAACGGTAATAGCATAAAACCAATTCCTCCCCAATAGAAGATTGTAATCTAATGGGGGAATCAACCACTTCCAGTTGAATGGAAACAGTCTTGCCTTCAAGCTCAACAGAAAGTGTTGGCAATAGACCATGGGGCTGGAAACCTCATCCATCAAAATATTTTGAAGTACTAGGTGATTTCATATCCTCAAGAGAACCAATGGCCCTCCAACAGGCTATAGACAAGACATAGGTTGAAGCTCCTTCATCTAGAACGGTCCAATGGACCTTCCTTCCAACTAATATAGAGGAAATCTAGAATGCGAGTTGGTGAGGTAGTCTAGATATATAGTTCTCTATGTTGAAATGAATCAAGTTGGTATTATATAGGTCTAATCCCCCAAAGTTGTTAGCAGGTTTTTACGCTGCGTTGCACAGCTCTGGAGTACCTCAAGGGTAGACATAGCGTAAGGAGCCTGAGCTAGATCTTCAACAACATTATAAAATTGGGCGGCTCAGGCATTGGGATTGAAAATGGACTTCCTGAGGGTAGCCTTAGGTGGTCGCAAAATTGAATCGAGAGGGCCATTAGAAGAAGATGGAGGAGAACTAGTAGAAGGAACCTTGTCAGAAGGAGGATTCTCATCCTTTTTCTCTATTTTCTTGTCATATGATTGACTACAAGTACTCAAACTGATGGTATCGGAAGACATTATCCAGATTTCTTCCATGGAATTAGGGTTTCCCTGATTAGACATGTGGTCTATCAGTTGTTGTTAAGAAGGAAAGGATCAATAAGAACTGCTGGTGCAGGATTGCTCTTCAAAAATTTGCTAATCTCGTCACGACGAGGACATTCTTTTGTGAAGTTATCTCCTCCACACAATAAGCAGGGATATTTTTCTTTCCTCTTCCCTTTATCATTCTCATTGGTTGTTGGTTTAGGATTCTCATGTTGGTTTTCAGGTTTTTTGTTTTTACCTTTTCCTTTCTTCTTATTGTTGGGAGTTTGTGTGCTTTGAATAGAATTTACCTTGGTGTAAAATGTAGGAGTTGAAGGAGCAGTGGTAGAAGCATTTGGTTGCTTGGTGGGTTTTGCTGTCGACGAGGGCTGGATGGAACCAGCTAGCCCATCAATAGGAATTTTTGTTGGTGGCTTAGCGGGATCAATGCTGGGGCGAGGAGCTTGTAGAATTAAGTCATACAATGTGCCGGATTGGGAATAGAAAAAATCTAGATACTGAGCATGAATGATAGCTTGCTCTTCAGTAACAACACCGCCCATAACCACATCTCAGGCGATAGGAGGAAACAATGACTTAGTGAACCAATCAGCTAGTAGTTGGTACAATATGAGAGATTTAATAATCCTTCTCTGCCTTCTCCACTTGTGGATATGGTCCGAAATGTGCGTGGAGGTGTTTTGATGGAGTGAAATTAAAAGATCCATACCTATTTCATAACGAATGGGTAGATGAAAGTGGGTAAGGAAGACAGTTTCCAGAGAGCTAAAGTCCACAAATGAATGTTTTGGAAGTTCAATGTACCATTTCGTAGCTGTAACGGTCAATGTGTGTCAAAAGAGCCTTAAACAAATAGAATCATCCATCAAGGAGTTCAAAGAACACCCTAGATGGAAGGTCATAACATGGTTCTTGGGATCATCTCCCTGTTTTCCATCGAATTTGGGAATGTTTGATGGTAACTTTACTAGAATTGCGGGCCACGAAGGGCTGTGTCGAATGGGATCATTGATCAATTTGGATAAATCAGGTAAATCCAAAGTTTCTAGGAAAGGTAATAGACGATTGGGTTCCACATATTGGATGTATTGATAAGCAATGTATCCACCAGTAGGACCATATGTTGACTAGTATATGGGTTGTTGAAACGGCTGCTGAGATGATGAATTTCCTGAATATCCACCTGAATGGGGTTGAACTCTAAGGTTGGAATCTCCAAGACCGCTGGGACAACCAGGACCACTAGGACCACTGAGAGGAGGCCCACTAAGACCTCGAGGAGGAGGACTGCTAGGACCTCGATCCAGGACCTCCAGGACCACCAAGAGGAGGCCCATTAGGACCTCCAGGACCATTAGGAGGGGGACTGCCAGGCCCCCCAAGAGGAGGACCTCCATAAGGTGGTCCTTTGGGACCTCTAGCAGTATGAATAGGTATTCCTCCTACTGCTGGCATGTAAGACCAATTGGGTTTCCCCCACGGTGTAAATGTATTCCCAAGGTACTGAATTCTAGTGTAGGACATTCTTATAGAGGTAGGTTGATAATTCATATTCCGTACATGTACTTGATTTGTCTGGTAACCATAACCCCACGAGGTTTGATTAATTGTAGGTTGTGCCGCTAAGGGCTGACCTGAACTTAATGGAGAATTTACCATATTTGTATTCATGGGAGGAACATATACTATGGATTGTCCTACAATAGAGTTATGTCTATTATTAGTAATAATTCCACTCACGGGTAACGTAGGTTGCGCCAGGGGTTTCCCCCACGGTGTTAGAAGTTACAGACGCTACTGGAACTGAAGGTTGCCCCCTAGCCATAGAAAGTATAGAATGACTAGAGAAAGACCTAGAATTCAAAACTCCAGGCGCGGAATTGGATTTTTGACCCAGATTGCAAGAAGTCTCACCATTTGGTAGGTAACCATCAGTGGAAGCCCTAATTTCAGCTACAGGCCAAGGATCTATATTACGGGGTAATCAAGTCAATATAGATTCATTATGAGGTGCAGACACAACCATAACTCTGTCTAGTCTTTGCATTCTCTCTTGAAAATCTCGTGCACGGTGAATAATGCTTGGATTTTCCTATATTCTTCTTCACCTGTAGAAGTTTGTTCAGGAGAGGTTCTATTAACCCCAAATGAAGAAATGGCCTAATCCATAGACGTTATCCAAAATGGAGATTAGGGCGATACTGTGGTTCATCAGGACTATCTGTACGACCTTCCATAGGAGGATGAAAGGAAGTATCAGCCATAAGAGGTTGTTGAGTCAAGGGATTAATGTAAGAAGTGAATTGATCTCCACTTTCTACAACCAGATTTTCTTCCTCATGGGAACTAGTTGCAGCTCCTTGGTCGATCTCTTCCATTGGACTTTCTCCCATAACAGGAGGAAAATCTGGTGGTAAGCCCTGATTCCTTTTGGATAGTCTCAAATAAAACTCAACTAGATTGTATCAGTCACTACCAAACTTAGTGTTTTAGAACTAAGAAAAATCACACAAAGTATTCTTCTACTTAAGCTACAGGCCACAAGCAAACTTAAGTGATAGGATGATCTCAAAATAGTCAGTCTCTCACCAGGATTGTCAAGCAGGCGCAACTCATGATATACTCAAGGTACGTGCATAGTAGTCTCCCTGAGTGTTGTTATCGGTGTATTGCTCCAAACAAGACGTCCAAAGGGTTTTTCTCAGTTGGAAAATGAATCCTAGTGGGGTCTCCCGATATACACAAGGTACGTGGGAGCTCAAATCGGTAGTAGTGTTGTCTAATGCACAATCTTCCATAAGGGGCCTTTCGATATACAATCGAGTATGTGAAGTACCTTTCTATATACCTAAAGGGTACGTGAAAAGAAGTTTGATATACCAACGGTACATGGAAGAATTGCGTGAGTCTCAGGTTACAGTGCAGGTGAGTAACGACAGCTCCTACGTTTTACGATGCCGGAACACGTCACTAACTTATCACTCAAATTTCTATACAATTTTAGACCTATAACTACCATTAATTTTATCTTGAGCTGTTAGGTGAATGCATGAGATTTTGATAGAAATGTAAATCCATGCAAATATGAATTGCAAATAATTTCACTTTACTTTTCAAAAAATGCCTACCTATGGGAAGGAGAGAATATTTTTCTTTTTAATTTTCGCTCTGAAACCAAAAAAATTCTCAAACAACTACACTAAACCAAACTTTTCTAAGAAAGAGAACAAGCAACAAACTTCAAACCAGTTTTGAAAGCAAGAAAAATAGGGTAAGATCTTTTCTTCTAAGAAAGACAAAACACACCCAAGGGCATAATCAACATTTTTTTGATTTTTTTTCTTTAAAACGAGAAAGATATAACTTAAAACTATTAATATTTTTCTTTTGATGAGAACAAATATGTAAAAGAAAGAGAAGAAAGATGGATATCTGAAAGCTGATGAGGCTAATTAGAGGTCCAATGATTCATTCTCCAACAAAAATATGACTAACTCTTAACAAAGAATTTTCTTTTTCAAAGCAAAAATAAGTCCTTCACAAGCTTTTAATGAAAAATGAAACAAGCTATCAATCAAATAAGTCTTTCTTTTCAGATCTATCTAGCAATAGGACTGAGATCTAACTTATGCTAAGCTCTCAAGAAGCAATCCTTTCAAAAAACTCAAAACCAAGTATACAAGCTAATGAAAAAATGCACCTATCCTAGCTCTTTGATTTTAACAAAACAAGCCTTTTACCACATCATATTCACCATTCAAGGACTCAGATATATTTAATACAAACTCAGACATTTAGAATAGAAAACAACTAACCAAAATTTTTGCAAAAAACTTTGAAAAAAAAAAACCTGGAAAAGGCCTACCTGGCACCGCATGTAGAGAGTTGTTGACAGAGCGGTTTTGATCCAGAACCACTTCCTGATTACTGGTCCCAAGCAGTGGCACCGCTTCTTGCTAATTTCCTTCAGGAGGTGGCTTCGCTTATTGCCTACAGTGCATGTGTGATTCCCTGTAAATGCACAAAAACAAAGAAAGTAGCGAAACAATCAAGTAATATCACTGTGAAACTGGAATCTAAAGCATGAATTAACAATATTTAAGAGCATAGGGTTAGAAAACTCATATCTGAATAGATCTGAGGATACCAAACCAATAACCACTAGATCATCTAGTGGATCTGATTGAATTGATGAAGGAGGGGAGATTGTATCTCAGACAAGTGTTTTTGAAAAAGATTAAGGAAGATCAGATCAGCTGAAGCTCTTCCCCAGCAGAGTCACCCAATTTGTAGCTACTAATTTTGCACTTTCTACCAAAATAAGTTGTTCCTATGGTCTGAATGGTTCAAATACAGAACAAATGGTTCACAACAAGGTTAGAAGACTTTCCCTAGAAGCTATAAACACCTGGAATACAATCTTTGATGGAGTGATGTGATTATTCTCTTATGACAAAAGGTCTCAAATAAAATACCTTCATAAACACATCAAACAAACAAGAGATTAAATATACCAGAACATCATCTATAGATCTATTCAAGTGACTAAGGAATCTGACAATAACATGTAAGATTACAACATAACAAGTATATGGGAAAGGAACCAACTTTGCATTAATAAAGTGAAGAAAGAGTTTACAACCTATGCCTTAGTGTTGATATGCTCTTTCACAAAACCAACATCTTGTCTTTGATAGCTCCAACTTGCTCCCTCAAGCTCTCCTGAATGACTTAGGCCAGAATATCAAAGCATCAGCATAACATTACTCTCTCCTCAACCATGGAGATTGAGCCTGCTTTTATAGGCTTGGAATGGATAGGGATGGTTGAGAAATTGGTGGGTGCGGTGGCTAGGAGATCCTACAAGGTTGGATTTCGAGCCCAACTGACCCTAGTGATCAGATATAAGGGTGCCACGAAGCCTTCTTTCGAGAAGCTTCATGAAAACCTCTCTTTTTCACTTTTTACCAGGGGCACCGCTCCTTGTTCACCATGGCAGAGCAGTTCTAGGAAGAACCGCACTTTTCTTAAAGGGTGAAGGCAGTGCCACCGCTTACTTCCAACACATTATAGGTGATGTTGAAGAAGGTACCACTTTTTGACTAAGGGGTAGAAGCAGTGCTAGATTTTCATATACAATTTTGATGTCAAGACCAATGTTCTCACTTCACAATTTGGGATTGAGGGAAACACTGAAGTTTGGGATCTCATCACATGCTGATGAAGAGATTTAAGTATAATATGTGCTCATCAATCTCTCAGGTGCTGATCAATTTCCATAAGGAACTAGGGAACAACATTCTCACACATAGCCAAATACACACCAAGGTTCGGCCAATCCAATCTATAGTTGGTTTTATTAGGATGCTAAAGCAGTGGAAAGGAAGAATTGCTAAATTAGTGAGCTCGACCACAGAGCTATGGACACCTCCACAAGATATATCTAGTTTGGCCTCCACAATACCTACACAACCAACACAAGGAAGTATTCCCTTCACTGCTACATAGTCCCTCATGCCATACCTTCCCTTCCAGTGTTCTCTCAGGTGTGCATAGAAGATTATCCAACCCCTTTTGATATTTTTTTGAGGTTCCTCTCTTCACTAGGTTTATCAATCCAATTATGGGCCTCTTCCACTCCTAACAGTTCAGAACAAAACAAGGATTCGCATAACAATAAACACAAGTGTTGGGCATGCACATAATCACATCCCAATTAATCACATGGTTAGGATCATGTACATATTTCTTAAGCAAAGAGACATGAAAAAAATTATGAGCTCTAGTGCTAGTAGGCAATGCAAGTCTATATGCAACTGGCCCTATTCTTTCACGCACTTCAAATGGCCCTCAATATCTAGGTGATAGCTTGGCACAAATCCCAAGCTTCAAGTAACTCTTCCTTGGACTCACTCTAAGATAAACATGATCCCCAACACTGAAATCCTTATGCACTATATGCTTATCTACATATCTCTTTTGTCTATCTTGGGTTGCTTTCAAGTTTTTCCTGACCTTTGCAACCTCTTGTTCCATTTCCTTAAGAAATTATGGACCAAGCACAATTCTATTCACTCGATTATCCCAAGTAACTGGAGACCTACACCTTCTTCCATATAAATCCTCATATGGACTCATTCCTAGTGATGTTTGTTGCTCGTTATTATATGCAAACTCTACCAAGTGTAAATAATCCTCCCGCTTGGATGGTTTGTACATGACATACATGTGAATAATGTCTTCAAGAACCCAATTTACTCTCTCTTTTTTCCATCGGTTTGAGGATGGTAGGCAGTGCTAAAGTTCATCTTTGTACTCAAATATGCAAAAATACCCTTCCAAATAATTGAAGTAAACTTGGTATCCCTGTCGGAAATTATTGCCTTAGGAAATCCTTGCAATCTAAAAATTTCCTTCATGAAAACCTTTGCAATAGCATTGGCTTTATATGTGGACTTGACCAGTATAAAGTGTGATGCCTTTGTTAACTTGTCCACCACAACTATGATGGAATCATGTTGTCTCATAGTCATTGGCAATCCTGTAATAAAATCCATGGAAATGACTTCCCATTTCCATTCCGAGATTGGAAAAGGTTGAAATAAACCTGATGGGTGTTGATGTTTGACCTTCACCTACTAACATTTCATGCACTTAGAAATATACTAAACAATGCCCTTTTTCATTCCCCGACCAAAAATGCTTCTTTTTGGCTATAGCAATTGTTTTCTGATATCCTGGGTGACCAGAATATGGAGCTTAATGGATTTCATCAATAACAATCCTCTTCAAGTCTGCCACATTTGGAATATAAATTCTATTCTTATAAGTAAGAAGTTCGTCTCCTTCCAATTTATATCCTTCGTACTTCCTTTCAATGTTTTGCTGCTGGAACTTGTACTTTATCTGCACCTACACTTCATCCTCAGTAATATGGTTAATAATCTATTGCCTCAAATCTGGCTGGAAAGTACTAAGAGATGCCACATGCATTTCACGTACCTTCCTACTGAGTGCATCGAGTACCTTGCTTTCTTTTTCTTTTATGTGTTTGATCTCAAAATCAAATTCACAAAAAAATTCCAACCATCTAACTTGCCTAGCATTTAAAGTTGGCTGATCAAACAAGTATTTCAGACCACAATGGTCTGTCCTTAGCTCAAATTTCCTTCCCATTAAGTAATTTCTCCACATCTTTAGAGCATGTACTATGGCTGCAAGTTCTAAATCATGAGTAGCATAGTTCTACTCATGCTCCTTCAAATTTCTTGACTCATATCATACCACGTGGTTGTCTTGCATAAGAATTCCTCCAAGTCTTTGATTGCATGCAGCGGTACACAACACAAAATATTTTTCTGGGTCTACAATTTTCAAAATTGGTGCACTCGTAAGAATATTCTTCAACCGTTGGAAGCTCTCCTCACATCTTGGTGTCCATTCAAACTTTATGCCCTTCTTTTGCGAGGAAGTGATTGAATGTACGAGCTTGGATAATCCTTCAATGAACCTCCTGTAGTAACCAACAATTCCCATAAATGATCTCACACCTGTCACATTTCTTGGAGTTGGCCAATTCATAATGGCCTCAATCTTCTCAGGGTCCATAGATATTCCTTCGTCTGAGATAATGTGACCCAAATAATGAATTTCATCTTTATAAAAGTCACATTTGCTTAAATTTGCATACAACGTATGCTCCCTTAGCAATTGCAATGCCATTCTCAAATGTTCTTCATGCTCTTCTTCATTGTTAGAATAAATAATAATGTCATCTAGGAAAACAAGAACAAAATTGTCTAGATACTGCTAAAAAACTATTCATGAGACACATGAATGTAATTGGTGCATTTGTCAGACCAAATGGTACCACCACAAACTCATAGTGCCCATACCTTGTTCTAAAATCTGTCTTATGAATATCTTCCTCTTTTATTCTTACATGATGGTAACCAGACCTCAAGTCAATTTTTGAAAATACCTTTGCTCCTCTCATTTGATTAAAAAGGTAATCGATTCGAGGTGAGGGGTATTTATTATTCATAGTAACTTTGTTCAAATGCCTGTAGTCAATACATAACATGAGTGTCCCATATTTATTTTTCACAAATAGATCTAGTGCTCCCCACGGGGACACACTTGGCTTGATATATTTATTTTCCAACAATTCTTGTAACTGCATTTTCAGCTCTAGCAATTCTGGTGTGCTCATCTTGTAGGGTGTCTTGGACACTGGTGCGGCTCCCGACACAAGGTCAATTGCAAAATCAATGTCTCTTTGGAGGAAGTCCTAGAATCTCATCAGGAAAAACATCCATGAATTCTTGTAATACATGATAGTCCTCAAACATAGGAGTTTCATTTTCCGTTTCCTCCAAAACATGGGCTGCATACAATCGACAACATTTCCTATAGAACTTCTTTAACTACATTGTTGAAACCTGCCTAACAAAAATCACCTTTGGAATGCCTCTTACAACCCTTGGGTTTGCTTCTTAATCCATGCATTTAAATGTCTTGTTATATCTTCCAAGTTTAACCTTGTGTGCTTCTAACCAGTCCATTCCAATGAGAATATCCTAGGAAGCAAGTGGCATAATATTCAAGTTTGCATAAGTGAATAGCCCATCCATATCTAATGGACATTTTCCCACAATTTCACTAACTTTTCTCTTGGTTCCAGTGGCTAGTTGAACTAACCATGATTTTCTATGCTTTAATTTCTTAAAAGCACAAATCTCAACAATGTAGGAGTGATATAACCGTGAGTAGATCCGGGGTCAATAAAAATAGAAACAGATTGCTTAGCAATCTTACCTTCAACTTCAACCGCAGTTGATTGATGATCTTCCTAGAGGTCCTCTAGTGCTGCATAGATTCTAGGGATGGCCCTAACCACTTAACCCACAGTTTCAGCTCCTTGGATGTTGTGAACTTGACTTACATTCCCATTCCTATGCGGACAGTTCCTAAGCATATGGTCTCCTCCACATCCCCAACATTGAAGTGGTTCTCTTGGCTCCTTTGGATATCTTGGATGGTCTCCCATCATTCTGGTTGTCTTAGTCACAGCTTGTGATGGCTTCCTTTTCTTTTTTCAGAGATGAGAGGGTTTGAAACCTTTCTTCCTTTGGTCAAACTTCTCATTCCTCTTGTCCTTCCATGCCTTATGGAGATCATGTTTGCGTTTGTTTTCATCATAGCAATACTTGGCCTTCCTTATTTCCTCTTTTAGAGTTTGAGGTTCATCAAACTCAGTCCTATCTTTATATGCCTGAGGTATCCCATTTAGAAAACGTTGAATTTTCACCTTATCATATCGAATATACCTAACATACCTCAGCAGTTCCAAGAATTTGTTTGCATATTCTTCCATGGTCAATTGTCCCAATTTTAGCTCATGTAACTCTTCAACCTTATCATCATAGTACCTATCAGAGAGGTACTTCTGCTTGAAATATTTCTTGAACTTTTTCCACACAATATTTCTTTCATCGATCTTCACTTTCCTGAGGTTCTCCCACCATATAGATGCTCTTCCATTTAAGTTGAAGATGGCTACCCTTTCCTTCATTTTTCCAGAGTAGTCTTGGACTTGGAAATACTTTCTCATCCCAAGAAGCCAAGCTTCATATTCTTTCCCATATTTTACCTCACCATCAAATGTGGGAGGCTTTTCCTTCTTAAATTCCCCATATGAATTGTTCTTGTAATTCCTCTTCCTCTTACTCATGTGAGATGAAGAGATTGAACCCCCAATGGATTCTTCAGAGTCAAATGATCCACCAAAATATATTAGAAGATATTTATGGACTATATGTTCTATGTCTAGAAACTCTTCTTGAGCTATTGGACCTCTTGCGGGAATTTCTCCATGAGATACTCCTACTCCCTTCTGGATTTGTTGTCTAGTTCCCAGAGTTTATCTTCCTTTGGATGTCTGTAGAACTCTGTAGCATGGATGCATTCAACTTATTTTGTTCTTCCTAAGCTTTAATCATCCTTTCATTATCTTCTCTGTAAATTTGCAACTCCGCCCTTAGGCTCCTCATGGTGGCTGCAATATTTGGGGGAGTCTCTTGATTTCTTCTCCCATTGGATTATGTTTCAACATTCTCAACATGTATGTTTTCTCCTATGGCATTTGTCTCGAGCTCATAGGGATCCTGTGCATTATTCATGACGTTGATCTTCTTGGCCCAACCAAGATCAAATTTTACAAACTGCACTATGTGGAATGCTTCCTTTGTTGTGACTATGATTATGCAAAATGCGTTCATAAACACAATTGTTAGTTGCTTGATATTCTCATAAATTTATAAATTACTTGCTTGCATTTGGGAAAAATCTATATCGACAACTTGTCAAAACATAGACTTTTCTCACAATCAACGACTATCTTAGGGAGATGACGGGGTCAAGGAATCTTTCCTACAGGGCGGGCGAGTCAAGCGCAGCATCCTTGTTTTTTTTTTTTGGTAAATCTTTCGATTTCACGCAATCTGGTGCATAAGTTCACGACTATTTTTCAATTTCCTAGCACTTGCAAATCTCACTGAAGGACTACTGAAATCTTTGATTCGGGGGACTTATTATTTTTCCTTCGATCGACGAACTCGTCAATTTTCTCCGACATGTAGGCGCATCTCACATTTTTCTTCCGACGTATCGGCAAAAATCACTAAGTTTTTCTGACATGTATCAGTGCAACTCACCTTTTTAGCGTCAATCGACAAAACTTAGATTTTTCTTTCGACGTGTCGGAAAAACTGAGCTTTTTCTTCCGATGTATCGACAAAACTCATCATTTTATTCCGACGTATCGGCAAAACTCCGCTTTTTCTTTTGACCTATCGACAAAACTCAGCTTTTTATTCCGACGTATAAACAAAATTCATCTTTTTCTTCCAATGTATCAACTAAACTCTCCAAACCTTTCCAATGTATCGAAAAAAATTGCCAAGTTTTGCCGACATGGAAATTTAAAAAATACTTGGAAAATTTTTGAATTTTTCTTTCTTTCTTTATCAACAAACTCACTAGTTTCTTTCGACATGTGTTGGCAAACTCAGCTTAACTTGCCGACGTATCGGCAAAAATCACCAAGTTTTTTCGACACGTATCGACAAACTCGACAAATCTTGCTGACATAGAAATTTAAAACACTTAGAAAAATTTTGAAATTTTTTTCTTTCTTTCTTTGTTGGAAAACTCTCCAGTTTCTTCTGATGTGTTGGCAAAATCACCAAAGTTTTCCAACATGCATCGACAAAATCGAAAAATCTTGCCAACATAGAAATTTCAAACACTTGGAAAAATTAATGTTTCGCGGCGATCTCGGCAAATATTGGTAACATGTATCAGCGAAAGTCATTCTTTCACACCGACACGTATTGGTACAACTCAGCCAACTCACCCGACATAGAAAATTTTCAAAAACACTTAGATTTTTTTTTTCTTCTAGCCAATGCTCAATAGGGGTGATCTTACCCCTGTCAAATGTTCAACTTGGTCCATTTAGGCCCAATGTTGCAACCTGTGGGCTCTAATACCACACTATCACGTCCCCTCCCCTCTCGCCTGATGGAGAGGATGCGACTACTGCGCTCTACCATCATAACCGAGGATTTAGCCCCATGAACATAAACATAAATGCATTGAAAATAAAATACAAATGCAGATGTATAATGCAATAATATACAACGGAAGCAAATCTCATTCAAGCATTCAATATGTCCATAATAATTTTTAAAACAAATACATTGTAGAATTAGTACAGAGAGAACGTATATTGAAATTGAGCTTCCCAGAGAAACTAGCTAGTGTCGCTACAACGTTCCACCCAACCATAGGCCAGTTGTGCTCATCAATCTCTCATCACAACTTCCACCCATGAGCTGGGCATGATTTCCACAAGGAACTAGGGAACAACAGGCTCACACATAGCCAAATACACACCAAGGTTCAACCAAGCCAATCTATACTTGGATTTATCAGGCTGCTAAAGCAATGGAAAGGGAGAATTAGTAAGCTACTAAGCTCAACCATAGAGCTATGGACACCTCCACAAGATCTATCTAGCTTGGCCTCCACAATACCTACACACCATTGGATCAATGGTTTGAATAATTTCCCTCCCTATTCCTTGTGAAATCATGCCCCCATCTCTTGTTGCATTTCATAATTGGTTGTGGGTATTTTATTAAATTGCATGTTTACATGATGTATCAATTTAAATTGTGCTTGGCTAGCACGAAAACCATAGGTATCGTTTTTAATTGCTGATACATAAAACGATATATCGATGGCGAGGCCTTGGACTTGAGCTCCACACCATGATTTAATTAACGATATTTACATCATGTACAATTTTAATGCAATAGGGGTCAAAATCGGGATATTACAAGGCGTATTTAGAAATGACCAAGGATAGATACACTCAGTTTATGTAGGTTCCTTTGGAACATAATTGAATAAAAAAACTAAGATGCAAGGTCTAATCACAAGACTATAGATAACTATTCAGTAAGTCTTCACCAAGAATGTAGTTGAAGGATACTCTCAAATTCTTATCCTCTCTCTTCGTAAAATTACTAATGGAACCAAAATTAGTAAAATTTCTAGCAATTGGAGACTAACTTATGAAATGGAAGAACTCAACCAATTAATTCCTAGAATGGTAATCCTCACTCCCTCCCATGTGAAACATAAACGAAATCATCTTGCTGACAAGCTAGTGAACGTAGGAACCAAATGTACAGACGGGGAATTCAGTAGGTCTAAGAAAGACTTCCAGAACCAACCGCTTAGATAGAAATTCTTCCAAATCAATGAAGAAGATAACAATACCCAAGTGGGTTTCACAACCCAACCATTACCCAACAATTAATTGGAATCGAATACATGGAGGAAAATAGATGTCCACTATAGATAATACTAATCGATAGATGGGAACAAGATAGTTTACAGGAAGACAATGATGAGATGGGAATACAACTGGCTTCATCGGGACAAGATGAGGTTAGAAGGTGAAGGGATGTTATAGGAGGACATATGTCTCCCTCAGTACGTGACATGGTCAAAAGGGGAACTAACCCACTTATCAATTTCTCATCACATTTAAGATTAAATAGAGCAGCAACTCAATCCCTCCAAGCAATATATTATGGAAGAAGAATCTCGACATGCAAAATCATGATGAAACCGGATTGGTTCTAGGCCAAAGGCATCTCATATAAGAATATGAAGGGAGGATGACATACTAATATCTCCCTTCCTAATGCTTGTGTGATTCAGATCTTCATCCTTTACATAGACATCCTGCATTATTATGTTATAACTGTGGAGAGAAGAGGCATGTAAAATACATCTATTGAAAGAATGGGAGGTATGATAACAAGGCAAGTTTGCAAAGACTCAAAAGAGAATACAACGAAATAAAAACCACATGATATCAAACAATCAAGGAACACAACTCTCTTCTATTGCAATTCTGTACATTATGCAACAAAAAAGAATTGAAATGAGAGAGAGGGAGATCTAAGAAGAAAAAGAGGTCACTCTAGAAATATCACAACATATTGAGGATTTTGAAGGGTGGGTTCTTGACTTAGATAATAAGATAGGTAGCATATACCTGTACAATAGAACCATAGATCTATACTGGTCGGTAAAGACATTCCCGGTATTTGACGTAGACCGAGGAAGCCTATGGAGACCTCTTGGGCCAAGTGGATGAAATTCGTTTTGAGATAATTCCCCTCAGGGACATTCCTATCAATTGAAGCTTATCGAGGCCTAGAAAAATCTCCTAGACAAATATGTGGGAACCAAGTTCAAAATCACAAGGGAAGTAGCGGATCCCTCACCAAAAATTCCAACAAAACCACACTTCATTAACTTGGAAGTAGATGAAGATCTCAATGTTGCTCATGGTTATCAGGGTCGAGGGATTTCCTCCTCGTCTCCTCCTACAAATTGATTTCTATTATTTCGGTATATTTTGTCTAGCCCACCTTAATTTTCCATATATTTTGGTTATACTTAGTTGATTAATTGAAAATGGCTATGTTAGGCTTATGACAATCCTACCTTTTTTTATTTATAACTTTAAGGTTGTTAGTTCTCCGCTAAGAATAGAATTAGGGGAGTTACTTGGATGATTTTTATATGGTATAATCTTTGTTGAACTCCTGACTTCCAACTCTCAATTTGTTATTGTTTCCATAGGGAAGGGAAGATGAGAGCCTAGTTTTTCTAGGTTACTATATTTTAATAGAATAGCAGGCATTATCTTACTTTAAACAAATGTGTGGTTTTATAGGTGTACCCAAATAATACTATTTTTTAACATTTAGGAAATAAATATACATTTAAAAGTTAGTTATTATGAAAAACATATACATTTTGGGGTTTTTTTCTTCAAACTTCGATGTCAAATAAAACAATTTTATAGCCAAAATTGAAAAGAAATGGAGGAAAAAAATATAGACAAAATGGTAACCTTTTTTTAGAAATTTCATGTATAAAAATGATAATATTTAATATTATTCTCCATAATAAAATAATTTACATAACATGAAACACACAAAGAAAACAATATACTATGGTAAATAACATATCAATATGATTCATCATAAAACAAAAATATATAGATATTTAGTCTTAATGTAAAATCTTAAAATCGAAATATTACAAATATATCTTATCAAAAATTTCTCAAATGTATCATGGTCCTCAAGGAAATCTTAAAATTAATTAATAATACCATATATACCAAATTCATCATTGGAATTATCATTTTCTAAAGTTTAACTTTCTTCTAGGATGTTATTGTCCTCTTCTATTGGGTCTTCTATTTCTACAAGCTATTGAAAGTGATAATTTCTAAACAACCCTATTAATGGTGGTTGAGGCTATTCTAACATTTTCCCCACACATGGTACACTTAATTCTCCTTTCTTTAGAATTATTTCTTGCGTTGCATCTGGAAGAGATTTAATAACAATACTTCTTTGCTTAATATAATTGCTTTGTAATCCATATTTTTCAATAGATATGCAAGTTTTTCCTTTTTGTAAGGAGCATGCTAGTGTTATACCTAATCACCAAATACAAATTTTTTTTTTAAGTAAAATAGCTTTAAAAACATAAATTATAAATTATAAAGACTAAAGATTTAAAAGTATTGAAATTGAAGTATGCTTTCATATATAATATCATAAATATTACTTGAACCTTAGAACAGATCTAAAACCCAATCTCCTTCACTTGAAAATGTATCTATGAGATAATTAATAAACGCTTGTGGATTTTGATAAATGTTTACAATCTCTCCTTTCGAATCCTTTTCCTCACATGTTAGCTTTTTTACCATGGCATTATAACTCAATAATTGACTATGTTTTCCTTTGTTCTTTACATTGATAAGAGGAGGATTATACATATTTTTTTCTTGGCATGCAATATGCATGCTTTCAATATCATTCATATATGGACCATTGTTGGAACTACACATATTAGGCTTGTTTTTTTTTTGTCAGTAAGAAGTGCTCTTTTCTATTACTTAAATAAACAAAATAACATATATTGTCGATTCTGACTCCAAAAACATGGAGTCACACAATGATAATGGAACCAAAAAGGAAGATATGCAGAAGAGACCAAACAGAGTGTCTAAACATAGTGATGGATGCCCAGCCTTTATGTAATGGAAGCCTCACACACCTATAGAGTTTAAAGGGGAAAAAGGTGATGAGATAAACCATGAACAGAGCACAAGAATGAACCAAGAAATAAAGAGAAGAGCATGTAACATTGAGACAAGCCTCTAGTGCTTCTTGGTGGATTCATCTTCGTCCTCATTGGCATTGCTGGTTCCATCCTCATTTGTGTACTTGTTGGTATGCTGAAAGGGAAGTTTTGAGAGTTGCATGAGAACTCTCATGTGAACCAGGATTTTCTCAGCGTCTTCCTTGAAAGTGCTAAAAGTAATATTCACAAGATCAACAAAACTCTCCCTTTATCTCATTGCTTTGGAGAGAATGAACTTCGGATGCCAATAGTTCGAGATAGCAACCTCTGGTCCAAGCCTAAGCTTAAATCCCTAAATATTTTAGATTCCATGGTTACGATAGAGTTGAATATATCCTCTAAGGTTTCTTTGCGAAATAAAGCCTCCCAATTGATGTTGTTCACATCGCTCCCTTGAGAAGCCATGACCAGCAGAATGTGGATGAGTTGGGCCAAGATGCAGTGCTCCTGAAATAAAGGATGTTGGCTAGTGAGGAACTCTTTCCCAGCATCCCCTATGATAATTTACCAATGCTCCGAACCTACATGATAATTCCAGCTATGGAGATAAGCAAACAGGCTTAGCCACCTAATATAGCTCCTTCTCAGCAGGTGAATATTCCCGTGATAGAAAAACCAGGTACAAAATGACATGGATGAGGGGTATCAATGGAATTGCTGGTACCTAATCCATGTGAAGTTCTCCATTGCAAAGTTGTCCATATCTAGGAACACAGAATGAAATATGGTATGCATGTATAATATGTCTTTCATTGCAGATACAAGGAGCGTCATAACGAGTTTAACCTTGTTATGACATGAGGGAGGGGATGCCATCTTCCTTGGCACGTGCCCTACCTCCCACATTCCCTATGTCTGTAGAACATTTCACACCCGCATATGGGATGTTGTAGTATTGTGTAGCGATTTGTCCATTTCTCTCTGCCTTCGGGTTCAATGTTGTCATTCCAGTAGAGGTAGTGAACAGTGGAGTTCATAATAACTCCCTGGTTGGAAATGGAATCCGCCAGTTTATTAGCCCTTATTTTGACATGTTGGAAGATAATCATTGGGTTCCTCATGAGAATAGTGCTTAAAATTATGAGTTTTATTTCTAGCCTCCAATTGTTGGCCACCTTGCTTCCTCTTGAGAAAGCTTGTAGTCTGTTAGCCATGTTTATAATGAGGAGTGAATCCCATTCCAAAATGAGTGGGGTCCAAGTCTGGTTGAGAGCCGAAATTAGACCAACCAATAATTCTTCTATCTCAGTTGTGTTGTTGGTGGATATTCCAAGAGAGCCCTGGTATGCTCCCTGGATTTTTCCTTTGTTGTCTCTAATTGCTCCACCAAATCCCGTTGGAAAAGGATTTCCTTTGGAATCCCCATCGCAGTTAATATTGTAGGTTCCAGGGAGGAATGAGTCCATTGGTTTGGAGAATTCATGTTGATATTTTCCATGATGATAGGCATGATGTAATCATATGTGGTGGTAATGCCCCAATCCTTTAATATTTTCATTTCATTTATATTGGTGGTTAGGTCCTTGTCTTTCCAAACTGATAATTTAAAGGTTTCAAATATGTGCTTCTTTAGAATTTCCCAGAATTCCTCTCCTTTCCTGATCTTGTTATTGAAGATTCCATTGTTCCTTTTGATCCATATTTTCCATACTACAAATCTAGGGAAGAGTTCCCATATTCTATTGAGAATCATGCTGTTGAAAGGTCGATGTGGCCAATTGGCTATGGAGATGTTCGGGCGTCCCTTTGTTCTGGCTAATTTTCTAAATATTCTTTCTCCTTCTTTCCAGATATTGTCAACAAAGTTGCAATTGTCTAGAAGATGATCGGTGGTTTCCCCATTGTATTTGCATAGGAAACACCACGCTGGTCCAATACAACCTCTTTTTTTTCTATTCTCTCAAGTTAATATGTGTCTCCGAAGGAGGATCCAAAGGAAGGTTTAAATTTTAGGCCAAAGGTTCTATTTCCAGACCTTTTTTCCATCTATTTTCTTGGCCATCAATATTTGAATTGGAAGGTATAACAGTTGCTTCTTTCATGTTGAAGGTGTCGAATTGCGAGAACCCCCATCTTTTTTTATCATTATCTTGACTTATTCAAATTTGTTGGGTCTAGAGATCATCACAAAAATATTGAATATCTTCAGTAGGACTGATATTCTGCCACCAGTTGAATATTTTCCATTTCCTGAAGTGATCTTCAGTGTTGGTCTCGCTCCACATATCTCTCACTTTTGAGACATGTCTAAGTAGCACATGTTCTCTTATTATGGGGAGATTGTGGTCTTCAATGAGTGGAATTTGTTGGTTCCAGGAGTCCTGAAATAAATCCACAGTATTGCCATTCCATATTTCCCAGAAGCTGAAGTTTTGTATTATATTTCGATTGGCATGTGTATATTTCTAGATCTGCGAGCCTTTGACATTAGTGTGAAATATGATAAGATTCTACTTGGACTAGGTAGAAGTGTATTTATCCTGCCAGAAGAGACCCCATGGTTCTGATGTATGTGTGATCCACCTCCACCAGATCTTGGCATTGCATATTTGGTTGTTGATTGTAGGGTCTCTGAGTCCAAGTCCTTCATCAATATTAGGCGTGCATAGAGTGCTCCAATTGACCAACGGCCATTTCTTGTGATTTTCAGAGCCTCCCCAGAGGAAGGTGCGCTGTAAATTTCTGAGTTCGTTTTAACAGATTTGGGAAAAGCTTGCAAAAAATGGAGAATAGGTATAAAGGAATAGCTTGCAAAACAACTTTTACAAGGATTAGCGACTTGGGAAGTTGAGAGAGCGAAAGGTACAACAACTGAGAATTTGATTCAATCTATCCAAAAGATCTTTCTAGGAGAATTTTATTGCTAAGGAGTCTTCTAATGGGGCGCCAAGGTATTTGGCAGGTAAGTATCCCTCTAATAATTCAATAATGTGAAGGATATTGTGCTTCGTGATTTGGCAAGTATTGAATAAATAGATCTAAGATTTTTCTTTGTTGATGTCAAGTCAACTAGTAAGGAGGAACGTGTTGAGGCTAGTTTTGAAAGCTTTAAATTCTTGCACTGAAGAGTACCCCATGATCCTTTGAAATTAGTGTCAAATCTAATAATATTATGCTTAGACAAGGTAGAAGAGTATTTATATTTCCACAAGAGAGCCCATGGTTCTGATGTATGCGTGATCCACCTCCAACTAATATTAGTGTTGCAAATTTGGTTGTTGATTGTAGGGTCTCTGAGTGCAAGGCATCCATCAAGCTTAGGTGTGCATAGGGTGTTCCAGTCAACCAATGACCATTTCTTGTGATTTTTGGAGCCTCCCAGAGGAAGGTGCACTACAAAGTTCTGAGTTTTTTTTTGAACCAGTTTAGGAGCATCCAAAATGGAGAACAGGTATAAAGGCATAGCTTGCAAAACAAATTTTACAAGGATTAGGAGACTTGGGAAGTTGAGAGAGAGAAAGGTCCTACAATTGAGATTTTTATTCAATTTATCCAAAATATCTTTCCAGGAGAGTTTTCTTGATAAGGAGTCTATTAATGGGGTGCCAAGGTATTGGTAGATAAGTATCCTTCTGAGAATTCAAGAATGCGAAGGATATTACGCTTCATGACTTGGAAAGTATTTAAGGAATAGATCTGGGATTTTTCTATGTTGATGTCAAGTCCACTAGCAAGGAGGAAAGTGTCGAGTCTAGTTTTGAAAGCTTTAGCTTCTTGCACTCAAGAGTACCCCATTAGCATGGTATCATTGACAAATTGTTGATGGGTTTGAGGATCCATTCCTAGGTGTGGGGAGAGGCATTTAAGTTCTCGGTTTTGGACTTTGACTTTGAGGAGACATCCTAAGCCTTCCATCATTAGGACAACCAGTAAAGGAGAGAGAGGCTCTCCTTTTATAATTCCCCTAGAAGGTTGGAAATTTTTAGAGGGTGTGCCATTGACAAGAATGGAAAATAAAGTGGTGGAAACTAAAGTGAAGATCCAGTTTACGCAAAGGTTGCATAAACCAAAATCCAACATCATTTTCTTCAAGAAATTCCAATTGAGTCTATCAAAGGCTTTGGAGAGGTCAATCTTGATTAGAATGCCATTTTTTTGGTGGTTTTGAGCGAGTGGATAAATTTTGAGAAATAACAATGCCATCCAGAATTTGTCTACCTTCCACATAACCAGATTGCTCCTTTCAGATGAGGAAAGGCAGTAGGGTCTTGAGCCTATTTGCAATGGTTTTGGTAATGATTTTGAATATAACATTACAAAGTGTGAAGGGTATGAATTTACCTAGGGAGTCAGCTCCAATTTCTTTGGGGAAGGGGGTTAGGCTTGTTCTTATAACATAAATAAATAATAAATCAAATAACATATAAATAAATAAAAATATTTCTAAATTTAAACACTAAATAATAAACTACAAATATATTATTAATAAATTTGCTTCCTTAAATTTTGTATACCCTTATAGGGTGATAACACTAATCCTCCATGTCCATTTTGAATGAAAAAAAACAAATCTTTGAAATGGTGATGTTGTGATATCTACAAATCTCATAACCACTTTTTTGAATGATTGCTAACTATATGGATCTCAATCATAACTAATATTTCGGATATTGTAACCATGTGCAATAACTAGGGAGTACCCCCTTTTAGGAAAAATATATGTAATATTTGCAGAGTCACCTTCTATGACTTTGTATTGCGCAATGTCGATCCCATTCCAAATGTAATGATCAAGTGTATCATCAAGTTTAATATTTGCAAGGTGTTTCTTATTTGTCATTCATACTTGGCTATTTGAATAAAACTTTTACATGACTCTGATACTCCATCTATATTCATATTTGGTATCTTTTATGACAAAACAAATAAAATATCTATAAGTAATAAAACATAAACAAATTAACTTATAGATAAATAAAATAGATATCATCAGTCAACGTACCTTTTTGAATGCAACAAAAAAATGTTTTATGTTTTCTATGGAGCTTGATTTTGGATAGTTGAATTTAACATCATCCCAATTGTTTTCATTCATTTCGAACCATTTGCTATTGTATCCTCATGTAAACCTTGTGACTAGAGGAATAAAATAAATAATGTCACAATCATATATAATATAACGGAAAACTTGGAATATTTACATGTTAAACTCAAAAAATTGGTTTTATAAACCTAACATCAATAAAAAATAATTCAACAAATCTACTTCTCAAAGTCACTAGACATTTCTTCCTTTGATAATTCCCCTGAATTTACATGTGATAGTATATTCATGATAAGTGGTTCATCCTTCACTCCTTGCATTAATATCCAAGGTGATATAGTCATATCGTTTTCCATATTCTTGATTTGGACCTGCCTTACCGATGATTCCTTCGACAATTGTAGACTTTTTAACTATCTGAATTTTTATGCCAATATTCTCCCACAAGCTATAAATACCATTAATCAAATCTCATGATTGCTCCATTTCAAATACCAACTGGAAAAATTTATCTGTAGATTTGAATGCTTCACTTTATCTGACACTTTTTATTCACATTTCCCTCATTAAATTGGGAACCAATTTCCAAACAACATTGCTTTTGAAAACTTGCATCAAAATTTAATCTGTCCCCACCACATATTTGTTCAAATCAATTATGGATAAATCTCACCTTTTTTTATGAATGTCATAGACATCCTATATTCATTATCTGCGTTATGATCCCATGCCAATAGATTTTCTTCTACATCCATTAAACCAACATAAACGATGCATTTGACTATTTAAAAAATGGTTATTGGGATACTCTTGTATCAATTCTCTTCTAGCCTCTATAGTATTATTCCCCCCAATCACATAATATATTATTTTTCAAAATAAAAAAATAGTTAACTTGTTATTCATCCCAAAAAGGAGAATCAAAAGTAACTATACCTATTACATCTACTCAAAACTATTGTAATCACAAGTCACAAGACTCTCTTCTAACTAACCTTCAAAGTCATAGAATGCTAGAAACAACTTTTAAAATTTTTACAAACCCACAAATAAATTGTATTGCTTACAATACTGCATTTTCAAAAAACATATAAATTGTCCATTAGACTAAAAAAGAGTAAACAAAACCTTTGGACACAATAGTGTGTCCTTAGTGCTTTCAAAATGGAGAATATCATCCATCGGTCCCACCAACCTCTTGGATAAAATATCAGTTGTTATGTTGAATTGCTGAAAGATATGAGAAAAGGACAAGTTTAGAAATTGTTCTTTTTTAATCCCAAATTCTCTTTCCCATTATTCCAGCTTGAGAACCTGACTTTGATTTTCCCACAGCCCAATTAATAATTACCTTTGAGTCACGTTCCACCTAGAATTGGACAATATTTTGATAATTTATAAACCATGAAAGACCCCATAATGCAAGCAACTCAAATTTGGTATTAATTCCCCTTGCAAATCCCTTCCATAAATGTAAATAATAGAAATTACTCTATTTTAACAAAACAAATAGGCCCACATAATCCAACAATTGCAGCTCCATAAAAATATCATATAGGTATATCATCTTGAAAAATAGTTGGAATGAAAATCCATTTTTTAGGGGGCATATATTTTTTCAAGTATTCTAAATAGTAACTGATAAACCTGGTGCTAGCTAAGTGAATTAAAGGTTCCATATCTTCAAATAAAGTCATATTTCGAGCCTTCTATATATCCCATATAATGAGCGGTAATTCTTTGTCAATATTATCCTTTTTGAACCAATCTGTGATGCAAACTACAAAATTATCACACTAGTAGAAAAAGTGATATAAATAACTAAAAAACTAATAAAAGTTGCATATAAATGACTAAATTTAATCACGTCACTAATAGTCATTTATTGTCAGTCACTTATAACATGACTAAATACATGACTTTTTTTATAGTTATTTATTGGTTGTTTTGATTGATCAATTTGGTCGTATATTTATCCATTGACTGATGTTAATTGGCCATTTATTTAGTCATTGATTGTTTCAAACTTGTCACTTGTTTAGTCATTGATTGTTGTTAACTAGTCATTTATTTAGTCATCGATTATTTTTAATTGGTCATTTATTTAGTCATTGATTACAGTTAATTGGCCATTTAGTTAGTCATTAAGTGCAATAAGCTAGTCACTTATTTAGTCATCGATCATTGTTAATTGGTCATTTATTTATTTATTGATTATTGTTAATTGGTCATTTAATTAGTCATTGATTTCTGTAGATAGGGCATAGAGGAATCGAACCACCAACCTCTTGCTTGTAAGGCAGGTGCTCTTCCTTTGAGCTAGCACCCTTAAATAGAATAATCAAAGTTCACACTAAAAAATAAGTTTAGTTAAATATATAAAAAACATGTTATTTTGACTTTTTTTTCTTCCATGAGGCATTGATAGCGACACAATAAGATTTGATTGTATATACTTTGTTCATATATTGAATAACAAATAATTATTTTTAGATAAAGATTAGCACACATTCTCCACAAAACATTCACATGAACATTTTTCATTCACTTTATAACAAAATCTCTATTTGGTTTTCTATATCTATCCTTCAACCCAATTATTAAATATTTGTTAAATGAATTTATTTGAAGTAAAATTTGTGGATTTCTTCAAAGACCATCAACAATGGCAATTGCTTAATCTCTTTAGATTTTTTACATAGGAACTTACAATTACAACTCCATCTTGAAGTAGAGGTATGGTATGTCGAATCCATAGTGATCCATTGCTTCAACACATGTTAACCTTGGAAAAGGAACAAGAATTTCAACCCATTGAATCTCACGAAAAACCTGCAATAATCATTCTTCTTTATAAACATAAATCCAATATAAAAGCATTAGAAACATGTCAAACTAGATCCATTTATTCTGAAAAGCTAGACATGTTAAACAAATACCCACATGTCTTATCATATCCTCATTGAGATTTATCATGTCATCCAATGACATGAAAGCCACCTCCATATTTGGTTGTATAAATTTAGGTTGCCAATCTGCTCTCAGGTATTCATCTCGAAACAACTTGAGTACACAAAGAAGGCAAAGAACAAAAATGTTTATACCATATAAAATACAACAATTTCGTAATGTTGAAAATGTAGCTTACAAACTCATTATGCAATATTGATCATTTTATGATGAACATAAGTTTCCACCAAGGATTGACTAAGAAGATTCATGGATATGGACAATAAAAAGAAAACCATTGTTGAGTATAGCTCAAATTAGAAAACTTCAAAAAATGAAATAAATTAAAGGGAAGATGCAAATTGAGTAAGCTTGTGGATGTCACCTTGCAATTTGATAGTATCTATCAATTCTTGATATCATCAACATCTACTTGAACAGTTGAGGACTTTGTGGCAAAGCATAAAATTCCCTTGGCTTCAAAAATCATTCAACACCATACGGATCAATATTAGAAGAATAAATAGAAAAATGTTAGCTTCGAAAGGATTACATCATTTATAAGTTTCCTATTTCTATTGTCTCACTCTAGTTTTTGGTGCGAGAGTAGATATTTTACAAAAAAATGGCTTGTTTATCACATATTTCGATCGAATTACAAACTCAAGAGTTTATTTTTGTATAACCTTATTTTGTCATTGCCCCTATCAATATCCCACTTTTTATACTAGAGACAAGGATATACGACATTTATAATTAATGTCTTCTTGTAGCTACATTACCTTCTTTTCTAGGAAATCCAGGTATACGTATAAACACTGAACATGAAAGGACTATGCAGGAAATAAGCGATATGCTATATTTCCATTTTTTTAAAGAAATAATAGAATTTGAACCTCTCATCATATAGACAATCATCATGGTATGAAATTCCCACATACTGAAGGAGAAGTTATTTTTTTGCAGTCGAGAGCAGATAAAATCCAATATAGAAATGAAACACCAAACGTTTTAGCAGAAATCCAATAACATCCAAATAGTTCTCATTTCACTCACTCTTCTTATTTACAATTTTGTCTCCTTTTCCTCCATCCTATTATATAATTTTTCACTGGTTTATGATTTTTCTCTGGTTTCACAAGGGTTGTGTGAGAAAACATAGAAATACCCACCTCAATATCTAAATTCTTATTGCTTACATCTGAGCAAATTGAATAATCATAAAACATTATTGAGAAGAGGAAAAAGGTAATATTTTACCTTCCATCAGGCTGTTGAATATTTTTCATTGTTCTTGATATGCCTTTGTAAATGATTCACGTGAAGTCCGTGGAATGTACAACATCAGGAGTCATTCTCTGAGCTTGTTGTTAATATCAAGTCGGACTTGTGGTTAATATCAAGTCATAAGTATACCCATATGATTGAGGTGGTGATGTTGTATTTAAAGTCTTGTGGATAATATCAAAACTGAAGGCTTGTGGTTGATATCAATTCAATGGTCCTCATGGGTCATTTAGAGAGTCCATACTCATTGAGGTGGTCCTCTAGTTATAGAGGTGAAGTGCTTTGCATCTTAAAGCACAAAATGTTATGTGATATATTACTAACCATGGTCATTCAAGATGGAAAAGATATTAAGTCTCCTCTAGAGATTTATCACCTCTAGAGTGAGTTACTTTAGCACATGACTATATGGTCCGAGAGTAATATACTATGATCATAACATATGTTAATTCTTATGAGTATATTATGATATGATGAATCATTTGTTAGTGATTGAGCAATGAACAAAGATTCTTGAACTTTAAAACTTTAATCCACTATTACAGTGCAGATATATCTCATCAATAATCTAAAGACATAAATAAATCAAACCATAGAACACATGATGTACCCCGGGAAATCCCTCCACTAAATCAGAGGATAAAACCCCCAACAAGCAATCTTAGAGTATGATTGATAATCGATGAAGAATGATTACAACACAATAGCAAATTGCTTGATCAGAGAGTACAAGAGAGGAGAGATCATAAAAAGCATTGTATTGGTCTTTCCAAGTGCATAACACTTTAATAACAAGCCAAATTCAGTCATACAAAGAAGGTAGTGAATATTTGCATGCTTCAGTAAGTTGTTAACTCTAAGAACATTGTTTCATATTCAACCATGCGGCCCTAATGACTTGGTGCCAAGTTGGAACTTCATAATTATCTCCCACATTGAAGATATGTGTCCTCCATTAATTCCCTGTGTTTAACTGCCTCTAACTGAGTTGTTAACTGATCAAGCTGAACTGAATGGAATGGAACTGCGTGTAACTAGATGTGAACAAAACTAAATGTAACTGAATAGAACTGAATGTAACTGAACAAAACTAAATGTAATTGAACATAAATTAATGTAACTAAACATAACTAAATGTAACTGAATGGAACTGAATGTAACAAGTGCTTCTCCATCAATATAATCTTCAACAACCATTTTTCATAAATTAAGGATTTGATTCCTTAATTAACTAAACTTTGTTTATTACAACTAAGATTCAATTGATGTCTTATTAATTCGAGTTCACTTGGAGGCATACCACAGGCATACATGGGAAATTTGAAGTCTCTCTATCTATGTGCCCATATTAATTATCTCTGCATGCTCCATATGTGTTTTATTAATTAATCATCTATATCATATCATAATCATAAGAATTGTTTTGAACCTATAATCATATGTATTACCCCAAATAATAATATGCTAAATTAAATTACTCTAGGGGTAACTAATCCCTAAAGGAGACTTATAGCACCTGGTGACCATGACTATCCATACATCACATAGTATATCCTCAAGACTTAATACAACATAAGTCATGTGGTATTGATACAACACAAGACCATATACAGTTAAGGAGAACCATCTCATATAGTACTGTCTATGAGAATCATTTGACTCTACACGACACAAGTTTGTACTTGATACAACACATGTATCTGACTTTAATACACCATATGTTAATGATCTTAATATGACATAAGATCCCAGTACATGCATCTCTCTCGAATAGGACAAGGTCCTAGATTACTACAACATAATCTCTTTAACTCAATGCAACATAAGTTAGTGAACTTAATACGACTTAATTTACATGGAGAAGATATGAACCTAATATGACATATATTTCAGACTTGATACAACACAATTTTCATGGGAATGAATCCTGAAGTTGTACTCTCAGTAATCCCTCTTGATGAGAGAGTCATTCTCTTCCATACCAAGTATTTCCCACCATTCCAGGAATTTCCTTCCATACCAATATTATCTTGGAAGTGTCATAACTTCATCACAGATAGAGTCTTGTCACAAATTTGCAATCTGCTTATCAATAGCTATGTACTGGAATTCACTTTACATGACCATGACTTTAATGATGTAAAACTTCATCTCAATGTGTTTTATCATAACACGCATATAGGGTTTTTCAGAAAGATTGACTATTAACAGCTCATGAATGTAGGCTCAAGTCTTTCACCCTAGTAGGTAGCTTCCTAAGCTACACTACTCCTCATCATGTGGTATTATCCACAAAACACAATTTTCTTCTGTAGTACTCTCTAACATACATCTTTCTTCTCTAATAATAGCCACAATACACTTAGATTTTGTAGTAGTAGCCTCAAATTACATTTCTTATCTCGGGCTAAAACAATAGCTGGATAGCACAATCAAATAGGTATGCCATGTATCAAATTTAATAAGGAGTTTATTCTAATGGTCCTCAAAGGTACTCAAACATATGCTCAGTAGTAAGCATAAAATACAACAGGTCTTCTTAAATACCAACCATCTACCTACACATAGTAGCATCATTTGGATTCAATCTAGGATAAAGTTTCTCTAAACTAGAAACCATGGATTTTAAATCCATCACATACAAAATTATACAACAAATGTGTAATAACATGTAGAAATAAAGTCTTATATTTTCTTTCACTCCTCAACATTTGTTGACTTTGTTGAATCTTATGCTATATGGATAAGTTCTATGTGAGATTTCCATTCTCTGTGATGTTCTTTAAGTCCTGATCACTTTCTCAGTGACACTTCTCTTTATACCACAACACCCCAACTGCCTCTCCGAGAGGTTTAACTGTTCTCTTCCAGGCTCAACCATCGGAATTCCTCTACATTCATGTCCTTTACTTTTAGGCAAGGGCGTATTAATTTTCCCTACAATACAAATTATTCTAATGGTTAGAACCATTTCACACTCATGAATTTTACTCACATGAAATACTCTTAATATACTGATAATGATTTACATAGTTATGTATAGATATTGACCAACCGGTTTATCATAACCCATTCCAATCTTATGTACTAATATGAAGCCCTATATCAGTCCTATATGAATTCAAAAAAATCATTTTATGAAATAAATATACAACCCCATCTTCATATCTCATGAGGTAAACATGTATCCCTCTATATGGCCAATCATGTATTAGTATGTTCACATCTTATGAAGCAATCATGCAACCTTAAATATCATGTCTTATGAAGGATGTTTTCAACCTTATATCGGCCATATATGAGTATATATCATTCCTACATATGTCTTATATCGATCATATATCATCTCGCAAAATATGGACTCATGACATTGATAACATGACAATAAAGACAAAAAAAAATGTATATGGTAAAAAAAATTCCAAGTCCAAGAATAAAGATTGTAATAAAACAAAATATGATTCTATAAAATCATATGATAATCAAATAATCACGCAACCTAACAGAATAATCATGCAACTCTATATTCATATATTTCCGAACAATCATAACATTAATATCTCATGAATCAATCATGCATCTATTCATATCTTTATGAACAATCATGTAGTCCAGCATTCATATCTCATGAAACAATCACGCAACTATATGTTCATATATTATGAAACAATCACACATGCTCTATATTCATATCTTATGAAACAAACATGCAACTCTATGTTCATATATTATGAAACAATCATGCATTATTTATATTCATATCTTATGAATTTTGTTTATTTTCAAATAAAGTAAAGACAATTAATATATATGCTCACAATTCTCGATCTCGAGAATATGAATCTCTATATGTCTGTAATGAAAAAATTCAAAAACATATAAATCTAAATAAAATATAATAAAAAAGTAAGTACTTATCTTTTATTGTTTTGCATGATCTCTCTTGATCTCTTCTTCCTTACGAAGATTACTCGAGTCCCTCGATCTTGATCTCTTGCAAATTTGAGTACATGTAGGAGGTAGTGAATATTTGCATGAAGAAACTGGATCCCATGCAACCTGGACTGAATGCTCTTATTTAGGAAAACTTCTTCCAATGATCATTATCCTCTTCGTTGAATGAGTTAGGATCTAATTACAAACAATATCTAGTTTAGAAGGATAATTTCCAATCCATAAATCCCTCACTCATTCAACCAATTCATCCAGTTTTGGAAAAACGACCATAACACGAATTATGAAAATTGCATCTTCAAAGACCTGATTGTGTCTCTCAAATAGGTGCTAGTTTTTGAAATCCACTAAATCATAGTGTAAATCGTCCCATTTGGGAAGTGGGTTTTCAACCATTTTGTACGGTTCCTCACGAATTGATCTTAACATCTCCACAAAATTTGTCTCCTGGAAAGTGACAAAAATGGTGCATATTGACTTGGTCTTTAATTCCCCCTTTCATGTGTTGATGTTGGACGCTCCTTCGAGTCAATCTTCTGTTTGAATGGATATTGATGAAATTAATTCAAATCTATTTTCTCAATACTTCAATATCATGTAGGCTTTAGCTTGCGTGGGAAAAACTAAGATCCTTCACGGGCCTTGATTTGAGACCATGTTAGTGATTGAGCATTAAAGAAAGACTCTTGAACATTAAAACTTTAATACAAAATTACAGTGCATATAGATCTCATCAATAATCCAAATACATAAATAAATCAAACCATAGAACACATGGTGTACCCTGGGAAAACCCTCCACTGATTCAGAGGATAAAAAACCTAGCAAACAATCTTAGAGTATGATTGATAATCGACAAAGAATGATTACAACACAATAGCATATTGCTTGATCACATAGCACAAGAGACGATAGATCATACAAAACACTATATTGGTCTTTCCAAGTGCATAACACTTTAATAAGAACCCAAATTCAGTCATACAAAGAAGGCAGCCAATATTTGCATGCTTAAGCAAGTTGTTAACACTAATAACATTGATTCATCTTCAACCATTCTCCCCTACTAACTTGGTGCCAAGTTTTCACTTCATAATTATCTCCCACACTGAAGATATGCGCCCTCCATTAATTCACTAAGTCTAATGTCCTCTAACTAAGTTGTTAATATATTAAGCTGAACTGAACTGAATGGAACTGCATGTAACTGAATTGAACTGAATGCAACTGAAATGAACTAAATGTAACTGACTAGAACTGAATGTAACTAAACATAACTGAATATAAATAAGTGTAATTGAACAAAACTAAATGTAATAAGTGCTTCTCCATCAATGTCATCTTCAACAACCACTTTGCATAAATTAAGGAGTTGATTCCTTAGTTAATTGAACTTTGCTTATCACAACTAATACTCAACCGATGTCTTATTAATTTTAGTTCACTTAGAGGCATACATGGGAAATTCAGATTATCTCTCTATCTCTATGCTCATATTAATTATCTCTGCATGGTCCATATGTGATTTATTAATTAATCATATATATCATATCATACTCATAAGAATTGTTCTGAACCTATGATCATATGTATTACCCAAGTCATATAGTCATATGGTAAAGTAAATCACTCTAGGGTTAGCTAATCCCTAAAGGATACTTGTAGCACATGGTGACCATGACTAGCCATACATCACATAGTAAATCCTCGAGACTTAATACAACATAAGTCATGTGTTCTTGATACAACATAAGACCATTTAATTACGGAGAACCATCTCATAAGGTATCGTCTATGAGAATCATTTGACTTGATACAACACAAGTCCAGGCTTGATACAACACAAGTCTCCGACCTTAATACAACATTAGGTCATGATATTAATACAACATAAGATCCTAGTACAAGCATCTCTCCCGAATAGGACAAGGTCCTAGATTAATACAACATAAGCTCTTTAACTTAATACAACATGAGTTACAAAACTTAATACGACATAAGTTCCATGGAGAAGATATTAACCTAACACGACATAGATTACGGACTTGACACAACACAAGTCTCATGGGAATGACTCTCGAAGTTTTACTCTCAACATAATTAAAGTTAACACATCTAGACCGTGCAATAAAGATAAAGAGATAAGCAATGAAAGAGATAATTCATAAGAGAATTCAAATTACCTAACGATGACTAAGTGAAACTCGAAATTGTACTATTTAGTTTAAGTTACAATATATGCTTCATTTATAGATCTTTCAGTTATGAAGTTTCAGTGATTCATGAAAAGTAAATCAATCAGCATGATTAATTTAATAATAGATAACTAAGTGTTAGTATAAATGGACTAGTTAATTAAATTATTTATACTTTAATTAAACTAAAAGATGACACTTAAGTTAATCAAAACATGACACTTCAATTATAAAGTGTATTGCATGACAACACTTGAGTTAAAGCACACAGACACTTAAGTTAGCATGTTAACTAAGTGTGCATACATCTAATTAGATGTTGAGTTCACTCCGATATAAACTAACTATCAGTTAATGTCCTTGATGGAAGGCATGGAACATTAGTTGTGCATGTTGAAGATTTATTGTAGGAATTAATATTCCATGAAGGCAATTTTGAATTTTCATTACATGTATGCACTGAAGGCATGCAACCATTCACTATTATATGCATGGATAGGTTTATTCCCTTTTATTAATGTGTCGAGCACATGGAAAGTTCATTACAATTGATTATTATTCTCTATTTCTTTGTGTTCTCTCTTATCATGAAATTTGATATTATGTTGTAAGCCATTCTCTGCAAATCTATCTAATATACTCATAAAGAATTGTTGGGTTTTTTATCCTCTTTATTAAGATTGTTTTCCTAGGGTATATCTTGTCTTATATGGATGAATGATTTGTGTGATTGATTTGATTAAGAGATTCATTTGTTGAATAATTCATTGATAAAAGTTTTAAAGTTAGAAGATCTTAATAATTGCTCAAAAATAAACAAAGTCATCGCCCATTATCTTTAATAATGATAAAGCAGAGTAAGTGCTAGTTATGTGAATAATAACACCATTTTTAAAGTCAACTTATAGATAATACTAGTTAAAAATGACACCAGACAAATTGTGTCTTGTTGATTAAACATGCCTTCTTTTTAAAGTAAATATTCATCTCATTGCAAAGTTATTTTACACCAATGCAATCAATTTAATTCCTCATTCAACTCATTTGGAAAGCGACAGTTTAAATTGCAAGAGCATTTTCAAATCCATGATACGTACTCTAGCATGTTTTGATAAGTGTACTAAATATTATCCTTGGAAGTCATAAAAAACCCTATATTCTACTACTATAAAAGTCAACTAGTTTGTTTAGCCATTGTGGAACAAAAAAATCCAAACAAAAAAATATAACACCTAATTTTGTTCTACATTTTTTACTTGAAATACCACATTTATATTCATCCTCATCAGATGGAAGGACTTGTAGGTGATGGACCCAAATCCTAATCTTATTTGCATTAACCTGCATTACACATGAAATAAATAGTTAATAAAACAAGCATGTAACTAAAAGTAAAAGGATACACCTAAACTATGAATCACGATATTTAATAAATGCCAACCAAGGTAAATTCCCATTAATGTAAGAGTTCACAATGTATAGCCCAAGGATTAACCAAATGTCACCAATATTACTAGAAATATGGTTAGTTATGTGCTAGCAGTTTCACAAGTTCAAATCCCCTTGGGTTAGGTGCAAGGTCTAGACTTTATATTAACAAGTTTGCTGGAGTTCATGATATCCACATAAATTCAAATTTTCAAAATAAGTCATTTGAAAGACCTTAAGAAGAGAGAGAAAAGAGTGTTATGATAATATATATTACAAAACACCTCAAAATTATGGGTAGCTAATAGATCTTCTAGTTTTCTGGTATGTGATTGTATCAAATGATCAAGGAAAAGGAATGCATGTATGTTTACTGGTAGAGAATAAATTGCAAGTCAGACTCACTGAAACAATTTAACTTGTGTTCCCGACTAATGTTTGTATGGGATCACAATTTTTTTTGAAAAGTAACTGACCAATTTTTTTGGGTGGGATCACAATTGCTTCCCTGAAAAGTACCTGAGTATTTCAGAGCATTTTGACACGGAAACACAACCATGTATGACAGCTGTCACTTTTACTTTTCACATAAAATGGAAATAAATATATCTTTAACCTAACATTAATGCCAATCTAATCATTTGTCACTCTAATCTAAGACCAATGCTAATTTGATCATTTTTCATACCCTATAACAATAAGCATGACAACAAGGAGAGTCATTCATAACTTTGAAACGTGACTCCCAAAGAAGGCTAAATTCTCTTCTTTGGACTGTTAGTGACGGTGTTGCTTCTAAGAATTGTGGAGATCTAGCACTTTGAAATTCACATTTTGATTGTAGTATCCATAGAACAATAGTGTCAAATCATAAAATAATTCTTAGGAAAAAACATATCATTAACAATAAATTGATGTCTGATTTTCAACATTATTGTAATATATAAAGATTACAATTTTGGCATACATACACATATAAACAACAACAATAGAATATTGAACAATTAGTTATAGAAGCATCCTACATAAAATCTTGGTAGTGAGTCTACCATGATTTGTTTTCCTCCTTCCCAATTAGACACTCCATATTCTTAACTTGAATAAGATTTTGCTGATGTTGAATAGCTTGAATACCAAGTACATCCACATAAATGTAATTATTATCTTCACATAATGAAATGGTTTGAAAACTGTTCCTTAAAATTCCAATAAAGCATAAAAAAGAGAAACATGGGCATGTTCTTAAGAAGTTATTTGAAAGTTTGTATGGATAGCATGAAATGTCACAAAATTCTATCATTTGTGAATTTCTTTACTTGCAAAAATTTCACACTTAATAGGAGAACACATCTTTGGGAATATGAGACATAATATATAGGAGGATTATTTAATGATGCATAAAAAACGAAATTTCCAACATGAACAAAATATAGCTACACATCTAACTTTGCTTGGTTTCTCCTAAACTTGATGAAGGAGGACCATTAGACACCAATTTCATGAATTCGTCACCAAACATATCTAAGATTTTCCATCTATTATTGCCTCCTATCTTCAAATATTGTTTCTTCTATGCTTCTACAAAATAATTTAAGCTTTGGGAATACACACATTATCATTCTATATATGTTTCAACCATATATCTTTCCACTCCACTTATGAGGTGATCCATTTCCTCATCATTATTATGTGTTGAAGGTAAAATTGTGTGGGGACAAACTATGCCAATCTAACATAAATTGTTTTAGGAATTATGGTGGAAACATTATTAATCGATTGATATAGGCTGCTATGTAGAGACTGTGCATCTTTTGAATCATGGATTGCACTTTGTGTGTTGAAATTTTATATAATAATATAACTATTCCTACCTTAAGTACTAGCTTGCATCTAGGACAATTAGTACTTACATCTAGGACAAGTAATTTGAGACTAAATTGGGCATAGAAAATACTTGGGCATGACATTCTATGGATTTGTACTCAATGTAAACTATATATTAGTCCCACAATATTTTAAGTCATGTTGGGGTGATATGATAGTCATTGAAAATATTTAATAGATAATTGAAGCAATGCAAGTTTGGCAAAGAGTTTGAATATTTAATGAATGAGGAACAATGTCCCTAGACTTATGCTACATGAATAGTTACAATATATAGAAGCTTTAATGCACCAGGGATAATCTCCACTCCATTATTTAATTTTTTAGATGTAAATATTGTGAGTATCGTAATCATGAGCAAATTAATTGCCACCAACAAGTGAGTTACAATCCTATTTAACAATCCCGCAATTTTTTTAAATGGTGCATCATGATGAAAATTGGAGGAAAATAGTTGCATTCCTTTTGTAACAAACAAGTATGCCATAGCAAGGGAATAATAATGAGTAATAAAAAAAAATACCTAAGAGTTAGTACCATTAATTAGGTTCATTTGTACATATTTATAGTATAGAATCAACAACATTTGAGCATCATTACACACAATACCCCTTAGATAAAGATATGAAACCTTAACAAAGCTAATAAACATGACTATCTTTCAGCTTAAAACATGCATGCTTATACTATAATTTCTCTAATTACATGGGAAAACATATTATTTCCATCCATACTTTTGGTCATGCTTCCCATTTTGACCCGGATTGACCAACCATGGAAGGGAGAAAAAAAGGGAATGCAGAGGAATCACTACCAAAGGTAGTGGAGAACATAGTCATGCCTTGATATTCTATCCATTCAATGATTCAAAAGACCTATATGAGGATGAATATGTTTGTTCGAAATCCACCTATTCCAAGGATGGAGACACTTATCGTATTTGCATGCCAAGACTTATGGTTGGTAAAGTAGGAGTGGTAACGTTTCTCCTACCAAGGTCTAATTATCCTTCCCTCATGGGACACCATGGTCGTGCAAATGGTCCAGGCATGGTGATGTACAAAGTTCCTAGTCCTAGTGCCAACACCTTTCCACTTTAGTGTTGATTGGGAAATAGCCACAACACTAATAGTCAAAGGAAGCATATTCATAAAAAAATAAAACAAAAAAGAGACAGAAGACTGGTAGAAAAACCCTATAAATATTCCAAATTCCACACTGAACAGTTTTCATGTCTCCTCATTTATAAATTTATATATTAATAGTTGATGTCTACACAATGTAACAATAAGTTATATATTAATGGTTGGTGTTTTCACAATGTAAGTTACATTAATAGTTAATTTCTACTAAAATGAAAATTATAATTTCTCTATAAGAAGAAACTCCCCTCCTCACCCCCATTTCATTGTAAAATTATTTCAGAATCAAAACCAACATGTGAACCTTGATAAAGAAACACCGCCAAAAAATAACTAGGTAAACAAGGTGATTAAAGTTTTGGAATACCTAGGTAAAAAAGGCGATTAAGACTCATATTTTAAAATAAGTGGTACACTTTGTGTTATTATAAATTCAGTATGCACACAAATGTAATGGTATGATTTTTTATCCAATTTGGGGCACATCTTTGGATTTTGTCTTTCATGTCTTTTATAGCTATGGACTAATCAATCATTTATTGACAAAAAGAAGATGACGATGATCATGATTTGTAAATAGATTGAATTTCAAATCAATGATAGAATAATTGTAAGCTCGATTATTTAAAAACTACTATGATGCAAGGGAACGCGAGTGTAGAATGTGCACAATTGATGTCTATGAAAGTTTCTATGATTATTGCCTAGAAAAAAATGGTTTTCGACCAACAAAAATTTGTCAACAAGTACTTAAACTTCTACTCATTTAGATTCATATGTTATAATTACTCTCTATACCCTCACATATTACTCCAAATATCAAGCCCAATATATATCATTTGGTCTATATCATATGTAGAAAGATATATACCAATACCAAGACCAAACAGAAGAAACAATTACCCCATCTTAACTGAAAAAATAGGCTATCTGTGGACAATAATACATATGTTTATTCAGATATTAGAGTGAAACTACGAAAACAATTAATAGGCAAGTTAAATGGAAATACCCATGCCACATAGTTTCCATATTGATCTTGAGCAATATTTTAAGCGGATTGCAAAATTTCTTCCATTATGACATTATTTTTCTGATCTTCTGTACAGTTCTCCAAAGAGTAGAACTTATACATCATTTCAAAAGTGAGTTAGATATAATGGAAAAACACAAAACACATGTCCTAAGTGGGCCTCATGCTGGTACGACACAACAACCATAGGGGTGTGTTGATAGGTTATCAACTTGACCATAAAATGGAGATATTATAAATTCTATTTGGTTTTTATGTACACACTTGATGCATTTATTAATCACATGGTTTCCATTTTGATCTCGGACACATATCAAGACATGTCCATCAAGTTCTAAAACCAACTACATCTATTGGTATACATCAACAACTTCAAGTGTCTGGTTCAAGTTTCAATACTTCAAAATTGTAGTAAGGAAAAAATAATAATAAATGGAATGTTAAACAATAAAAAAACAAGTAACTATGGATTTTGATCTAGTTACTTGAGGATTTGAAAAGAATGAAACAAACTCCGTCATTTTATTTTATTCTTTTTGTTCCTTTACTTGTTTGTTTGGTTTTGGGAGGGAACCAAAATAAAAACCTTGAAAATGTGGAGCACTATACATAGAGTATAAACTCAAAGAAAGTAGTTGCTACCGATATGGTGCTATGAACCTCATGGTATGTTAGGACACCATCCAAGGTTATTTTTTTGTGAAGGAATGAATATGCAGTTGGGACCAGATGCAACTCCTGCGTAATATGGAAAAAGAATACCCCCTTATCATGGAAACTTAGCAGAAGGAAATAGCTTCTGGTTAGTTGTCCATTGTTTTAGGTCCATATCACCCATGAACATGGGATTCTTGTGGTACCTGATGCATTTAGGCCAATTGTGATGCTTCTCAACTTTACAGGAAACACCCCATAAAAGATAGAATCTTTTATTTATGACACAATTTGGACAAAAGGAGGCGAAACCATAGGCAATATATAAGACATACAAACTTTGGGATAAATATGAGGATTTTGGGGATCCATTACCAATATTTTGGTCTCCTAACAACTCATAGCCCTGAAACTAAACATTATAACAGAAAATATGGCATTCCCACAATCCTCGAGACTCTTTAAAAGCATAAATATGCATAAGTCAACTATAGGAGCTTTGTTATATAGCATCATTTGATAAAAATTATCTGCTTCCAATTCTAAAGCTTACAGTAAACATTATAAAAAACTAACAAAAATTCTATACAACACAACAACTATACATATGAAGACTTAAAGTCAAGACACAACCGACAAGTATATTTTCAATCTCCTTTCTTTGTTGATCAATACCATGCTAAAAAAAACTACAAGAAACATATACTTTTAAAGATTAAGATTCAACTCTAATGTTAAGAAACAATGCATGTAACTTCCAAAATATTGCAATCTGCAAAATTACCATCCACCACTTGAAGTTTAAAACATCAATAATACAATAGCAATTTGAAGCATTATAAAACTCGATGCAGATCAAGTTGCACAACGCAGTCTTTAAGCCATAAAGTTTTTCTCATCTCTATTATGACATTTTTTATACCATATCATAGTTACCAACCACATCCATCATTAGTGTTGAAGCTTGTGGCAACACTTCTTGGAAAACTAATGCTTTCTCTTCAAGGGTAGTTATTCCCAACTTTTGTTGTATGAACCTACTTCCATCTTATCAACATTGATACGAAACAACAAAATAGTATGATAAGCTTAATTAACATGAAGAAAAAATCTTTAATAGGTTAAAAAATCATATTAGATTTACAAATAAAATGATTTAAAACATTGCAAATGTTTACTTCAACTGAAACACATGTCCCATAGTATCATATAATTCAAATTTGTGAGTTTTATTGTTCTTCAGTTCCTCAAGGACATAAGAGCATCTCATATAATCAATCTTTTCATTTACCATTTGTGACTGGAAACGAGAATAAACACCCATTGATTTTATCATGTTCGGCCCTAGTGGAAGGAAAAAGTTTTGCTGATTTGGTCTTCTAGGAAGACTTGTTTCCATTATTGGAGAACCTGGTGTTATAACTCAAAATGACACATCTCTGCGTATGACCACTTTCCTATGTTTTCGTCGCCTGTCGACACTTCATGAAAGTCACTGAATGTCACTGAAAAAACACCTAAATTGGAGGACCCATATCTTGAGTTTTGTAACTCTATTTGACCTCATCTCTACACTGTTGGAAGGATATTTCTGTTAGCTAAAACTTTCCAAAAGACACTAAAGTCTGAAAATGCCCAGAAATACCCTAAAAATGAGTTTTTTTTATGTACGCGACTTTCCTTAAGGAAACCCGCGTACGTATGCGAGTTGCTATATATAATAGTTGCATACGCCTTATATACATGACTTTCTGCACTGCAACTGGCATATACCTCCTTGTGTATGCAACTGTTGTTTTTGCAACCCGTGTACGCCTCCTGAAAATGTCAAAAAAATATGAATTTTGAATTATGGGTAGTTTGGGTAGTTATGCAACTGACTCCTTTAGTTGTAACTACTTTGTCTTCGACCCTAACTCTTCATTAAACATATAAATAGAGGTAGGGAGGCCCATGAGAGGAGACTTGAATCTTTGCATTTTTATGCTGGAGGATTTGGAGCTCTCTTTCCCCACACCTTTGCCCTAGAAGCATTCTCCTTGTGTTGCAGAGCTTGGAGGCCGAGTTTCTTAGAGAAGAGAAGCAACAGAACTAGATCAAGGTTTCATGAGGTGACAAAGAAGAGAAAGTATACTTGTACTTGTTTTCAAGATTAATAAAGATGTGATGTCCTTCTTCTTCCCAAATCATTGTTCAATGTGTGATTGAATCTTTGTTTATGATCAGATCGTGATGTTAATCAGATTATTATTTTATGTTTATTTGATTACCATTTCTTTATATGTAGTCATATTGGTTTGAGGAAGGTATAACTTGTTTTGCAGGTCTCTTGGAGCAAGAGGAGTGAGAGGAGCAAGAAGAGGATTTAAGGGCTGCTTGGATCAACCTTCGTTTGGCTAAGGTATGAACCATTCCAATCTCTAAATCTTGTTTGTATTTACTTGCAGAACCATTTGCACCCACCTTTCAACCCCAGTACGTTGATGGCCTCTTAAACCCTAGCCATAGGATACTTTCCTTTACAATAGAACTGGCGACTCCATTGGGGAGAGCCTTGTCTATTTGGGGTTTCTCTATATTTCTTCCAGCCTTTTGTAAGGTTTCAGGTCCTTCTTACAAGTTAGGAACACCTTTTGAGTTTGTTGGAACACCTTTCCTGCCTTCCTAGGTCAGCTTTTATCCCTTTTGTGCCTTTTGTCATCCATACACGACTTTCAAGCTAAACAGTTGTGTGTCTGTGTTGTATACGCAACTTGCACTACCTGCAACCTACGTGTCATACACGACCTTCCTTAAGGCAACCTGTGTATGCATCTTAATTTGTGTTCTTTCATCATTTTTTAGGGTTTTTGGGTGATTTGAGGGTTGTTTGTAGGGTCTTCTACATGTGCATGACTCCTGAGAGGTTGTTTTATCTCTGTTAGGTGCTCTTTGTCTATCTTGTAAGTCTCTTTCAAGTCTTTGAACTTTTTTTTACTGCTTTCCCACCCACCTCCTTCTTTGGCTTGACCTTGTTGGACAAGGTATTGAGCAACCTCTGTTTGTAGGTTTAGATTGATACTTGGGACTTCTCGACCTTTGTTTATGTCAGTCTTATTACTCAGTCTCTTCATTCCAAAGTTGTTGGCTTGTTGTAATGTCCCCGGTTTCGACCCCGTTTGCATGATGTATATATTGTAATTAATCGTGGTGAGGAGCTCAAGGCAAAAGCCCCACCATCGATTTGTGTGAGTATGTTTCGGCAATAGGGGTAGTTGCCGATGGTATGTCGTGCTATCGGGCACATTATAATTCGGCATCATGTAAACCTACACATCAATTAAAATAAACCACAACCAGCTACGGCAGTGCAACGTTGAATGAAAAGGGCATGGTTCCAAAGGATAAGGGGTGGGGGATGTCAAACCTTGTTTATAGGGGAAAAACCCAAGTTTTGTCACCTTGTTGATTTTCCATCTTCCCTTGTCAACCTCTTTAATGTTTTGTTGGGCAGCTGAGGAGTAATGGTTGCTGGTGGTTGAGGCAGTTAATGCCTTTGGGAGTGGGGTGGCAGGATTGTCATTCCTTTGCCCACCTGCCCACTCCACCCACGTTTTCCATTCTTCTCCCTCACGCACTCTTCCCTGGCCTGTTCACTCTCACCACGATTTTGTTTGGATCCTCCTCACGCACAGGCTCTGGGCGGTTTTGGTCTCAGGCAGACATTTTCTTGGCTCCTCGAGTTGCTGAGCACCCACGCACTGCAATTTCGCATCCTGGCTGTTGATTGTTCATCCACAGACAAAAACGGAGCTGTTTTCTCCTCACGCAGGGCCTCCATTGTTGTGCAATCTCACGCAGAGGGATTCTTCCCCCGTTTTTCCTCTCACGCACAGGAATTTCTATGTTTTCCCACGTTGTTCTTTTCCCAGCGAAATCGTGGGTGCTGTGGCTATCGAAAGTAGGTATTTTTCCCTTTCCTTTGTGTGGTATGTATGTGTTTTCTCCATGTTTTTGTTGCCCAGGACGGGTTGTATTCCCCACGTTTGCTGTGAGCTATGCTCACTGATACATTTCGGGACTGTTGTTTTCTCACGTGGTTGGCTATGTTGCTGGGGTCTTCCTTACATCTTTGGGGCTGTTGTAATTTCATTTGAAGAGTCATTTTGGCCACGATAGGGACAAGAATGACTCAGAATTTTCTTTTCCCTGTTTAAGCTGTGACAGCTAAGTAATTGCCTGAGTGCAATGGTTAGTCTTCGGACTGTGCTGGCTTGGCTTGTCTGTTGAAAGCCTGTGAAACCCAGCTGTGTTGGATTGCTGTTTTGTGTCCCCTTGGCTATGTGTAAGCCTGCATTGTCCCCTTAGTCCTTGAGGAATCATGCCCAGCTCGGGGGTGGTAGCGTGCTGAGAGATTGATGAGCACGCTAGCCTACGATTGGGTGGAACGTTGCAGTGACGTAGCTGGTTGCGGGCAAGTTCTTCATCGAAAGATAAGTGCTGCTGTTACTTCTCCTATGCAATTTATATACTGTATTATGTGAAATGATGAACATGATCAATGCTGGAAATGTATGTGTGTTGCTTCCACTGAATGTTGATTCATTCTGCATCTATGTATGCTTGTAAGTTTTAATTTCAGCATGGATTTTCCTGATTATGTTCATGGGGCAGTTTGCCCGGTCGTGTTTGATGTTCGTCACGTCCTCTTCGCCGGTCTGAGGGATGGGGACGTGACAATATGGTATTAGAGCTCTGATTTGCAGCAATGGGCCTCTATGGGCCAAGAAAGAGCTGCTGATAGAGGGCAGAATTACCCTCTATGTCGAGTAGAACAGTAGTGAGCAGACGAACTCAGAAAAACGATCTAAGTGTTGAGCGATCGGATCATTGGAGGAAGTGGAATTCCTTCATTGCGGAAGGACTGGCAAAGTTAACTTCCGTTGTTGCGGAAGGATTAGTGAAGTCTCCCATCCTCCTTTGCGGATGGAAAAGCGATTCCGCATCCGACTCGAAATCCGTCCGATTGCCGATGCCGTAGAAAGATTTAAAATTTGGCTAAGTGTTGGAGAAATCGGAAGGGAGAGTGGTCCGACGTCCGACGTTACGAGAGTCCGCCGACGTCTGACTGACAAGTGGTTCTAAGTGCCAAATCGAAAGAGTTGGTGAAGTGGATGTTTGCCATTGCGAACGAACTGGTGAAGTTTTCCATCCGCCGTTGCGGACGGCGAAGCGATTCCACGTCCGACATGAAATTCATCCGACCTCCGATGCCGGAACCATTTGGGGAAAGCTGCGAAAATTGTCTAAGTGTCCACCGGAAGAAGAAATGGTCCGAGCTTCCATCGTTGCGGAAGGGTTGGAGAAGTAAAGCTTCTGTCGTTGCGGAAGAGTTAGAAGTCCTCCCATCCGCCGTTGCGGAAGCTGAAGACATTTGCCGTCCGATCAAAAAGACTGTCGACGCCGCAAGAGAAAGTGCGTCGATCGGAAGAGGGGATGAAGTTCCTGTCCGCCATTGCGGAAGGTTTCGTGAAGTGGCCCGTCAGCCGCCGTTGTGGAAGCAAAATCATTTAGGCTTCCGATGTCATAAGTCAGCTGATGCCCGACGTCGATATTTCTCCAAGAAAAGAGCGGATGTCGGAAGGTTTGGAGCTTCCGAGAGCCGACGTTGCGGAAGGTTTGGAGCTTCCAGGGAGCCGTCGTTGCAGAAGGATCGAAGCTTCCACGGAGCCGCCATTGTGGAAGGAAGAAGCCTTCCGAGATCCGATTCAGCGGACGGGATAAGGGTCCCGAGAGCCGATTTTGTGGTTGTTTTTCAGTGAATTTCAGGGCTGAAAAGGAGGAAAATGGCAGCGAGCTAATGCGCCAGATTGCGCGAAAATCATAGTTTTACAACAACAACAAAAAAAAACGAGGGCGCTGCCCTCGACCCGCCCTGCAGTGAAGCCATAAGGGGACAAGCCCCCTAGACCCCCGTCGTCCCTTGAGGCAGTCGTTCTTGTGAGAAGGAAAATCCTGTGTTTTGGGCAAGAGTTTGAATTAGAGGGATTTCACAAAGGACAAAAGGGATGCCGAAAATGCAGCTGCCAAAATGGCTCTGAGATCATTGGAAGAATGTGAAAATTCTACTTTGCAATGGTGTAATGAAAATGCAAAGGTTTGTTGAAAGTCTTCATTCTTGGAAGTGGTGTGGTTTTCACACCCAAGGTCGGAATGACGCATGTGAATAGGCGTTGGAAAGCTTATCCAGTGGAGAACAAGGATAAGTGACCAGAATCTGAGCATGAAGCAGCAAAGTGCTAATGAGGGCCGCTGTTATCAAATGGACAATCTGGACAGTTGCATGCCCAGGGGCAGCAAGGACTATGAAGTCGATCAGCTGTGTGTGAAAAAGGAATTCCATGAGAAGATGAGGGATTTGAAAAGGGGAGTTTTCCTTAAAACCCTATCTTGCTGACTTTAACTACATTTCCTAAGTTTATGCTTGAATTGCATGAGGATATGTATTGCATGCATAGGATATTGCATGATTGATAAGAATATGGGAAATTATATATTTATAATGTAGCACTAATGATAATCATCGCTTTGATGTTGGCATTAGTGGAAACACCGACGATGACATGGACCCGGGTGAATATGTTGCGGATGCTGACAGATGTGACCAGCAACCCTATGAAGAAAGGGGTAAAGCAACAAGTCCATAACAAAAGTTGGTGAGCAAATTCTGCAATCTCCTGCCAAGGACCAACCAAAGTGGTCATGTCAAGGGTGTAAGTACGACCCATGCAGGTAAGAGTTTGCTTATGACAAATTCCATGGATTGGTAAAGGTAAGAGACCTCATACCATGTGGATATTTGAATATAGAAAAGTATCATGCCTATATATGTTGATGACATTGATTATAATCATGCATCCTATATGAATTAGTCATGGTTAGGCCATGCACGGTATATTGAATGCAAGATAGCATGAATGGATATGCATTAGAAATATTTTATGAATCTTGTAGTTATGCAAGGGATGTATGCATATGAAGGATGTGAGTGATTGATTGCATAATTGTAGGTGCAATGCTGCGATGTATTGCATGAATGCATTGAGATGAATGCATGTGATATGCGGACTAACTAATGACTGAAATGATGAATTAATGATAATTCTGGAACTGCTTCGAAGGCTGTTATGAATGCAGGGTAGTCATGATCAATTAGCCGCCAGAAATGCTCTATTGAAGAGCAAGGTGGTATGAATAATACGCTTGTGAAGTAAGGGTATCTAAACTTTCATTTAATTGCATGAATGATATGACTTTACCTTGCAATGTTAGTATGATAATGATTGCATGACATAAATGAGCCTTGATAATATTGATGTGGCTAACAGCTGGGAGTATTTGAATTTTATAAATTCTGAAAATGCTTCAGTGATGGTTGTAGCAATGAGATAGTATATGCATCCATACTTACCAAGTGTTTGATTGATGGAAGCTTATGTTTCAGGTAGATTATTTCAAAACATGACAGTGAGAGGTAAGCCCCTGACCACTGCCAGAATCTACCATGTGAAAGAGCTTGTTAAATTTGAATTGTGAATTTCGGATTTGAGAAATTGCTGACAACCACTAGCCACTATTGGCTTGCATGAGATTGTGCTTGGTTGATTGAAACTCATGTTTCAGGTAGATTATTCCGAGAATGGCATTGAGAGGTAAGACCCTGACCAATGCCAGAATCTACCATTTATGAGAAGAAGTCTCATGGTTGTGAAAATTAGTTGGTACGGGTTGATTAAATTTGAATTGTGGATTTCCGATTTAAGAAAGTGCTAATGACTACTAATCATTGTTGTCTTGTGTGAGATTGTGTCAGGAGGGACACATGGTAAGTGGGTATTCATGTTATGATAGTAAGCATAAAATTATAATGGGCATAATAGTGCTGCTTACAAGAGACCCACAATTGAGCAAGTCAATTTCTGTAGTAGATAGAATTGCAAATTCATATTGAATTTGATTGCTAATGTCATTGCTTGGTTATGGAACAATCAATTTGGATTGTAGTATCAGGTGATGATTAACTGTTTGGCTATTTGATGAATGTGTCAGGGGTACACATTGCAGGAAGGTCATGTGTGATGACCTGCAAGAGCCAAACTTCATGGGAAGGTTTTCCCTTATCTTGGAAATGGGTTTCAGGTGAAACGCCATTAGACATTTTGAGAAATGTCTCATCTGCACTGCATGTTCGGTAGTAACATGAGTGAGATGGCATGGATTATGTCAGTGAGACATGTGCAGATATGAAACGTAAAAAGGAAGCAGGGATGGGGGCTTGGTTTGCTTAAAACTGGTGATTGGAAACCACACAGACAGAGCTAGAGGGCTGACTTTCTTCTCCACAACCACGGGATAGCACTGGAAAGGGAATGCAGGGCCTGAGGGACTGTGTAGCAGAGAAGGGACTGATTCCTTGTGTTGGGTGTGTGTGGGTGTCTTAGAAGTCAGGCTAGTTCTAGTGTAGGTGTTCCTAGCTCTGCAGCGAGCTCACCAGCTTAGTATTCAGCCTTTCTCAACTCCTTGACGGTGCCTAACATATATAAAGGCATACTGCGATGGCAAATGGATAAGTGTTCTGTAACCCTTGCTATGAATATGCATGTTTAATTATTAAATTTCCATAAGCAGAACATGTCTTGTTTTATTCCATGATGATTGATTGCTTGAGTATGCATAGGGCCTGCATGGCACACACCGGGAATGGGTGCACACTTTTCCAATGTCGGATCATGAAAGGATTTTCAATATTGATTACACTCTAGGGAGTGGATGCACTCCTGGTATCTCAATACTTGATAGTGAATGATATGAAATGTGATTACAGTTTTAAGAGCAATAACGCTGATGAGTTTTCTTGTATTGCTTGTGTTGCTTGTGTTGGCAGGCTAAAGGTAAAGGTAAATGGTTGATATAAGTGCATGTCGATATAAGTGCATGTTGATATAAGTGTATGGTTGATATAAGTGTATGTTGGCATAAGTGTATGATGGGCTGTGATATGCCTAAGGATCCATAGTAGATCCTAGACCTGGAAATGGTCATGATAAAGTTCCAAGCCCAGTTGACATGAGGATGTATTGGCTGGACATTAATTATTTGATGTTGTGGAGCAGCTGGCGTGCTGACCTAACATCTAAGTCCATAGGTGATCCCAAGGCTTGCAAGGCGAAGCAGGATCCTGTGGACGAACGAGGAAATGCACAATACAGATAAGTATTGGATTATTTTGCTTATGAATATACGTGTGTATATGATTTGGATATGATGTTTTAAACTCTTGTTCTAGAGAAGAAAACTAATGAGAATAAACTAAACATGTGAATTTATTCAATGTTTGGATATAGGTATCGCTGGAAGCGAAGACTATGAGAGCATCCTAGAGGTGCATGTGGACATGTGACTGTCCTGGAAAGCTCGAGTTGAGCGGAAATGAAAAAGGTGCTAGTAACACGGGGGAGTCCTAGCAGCCGAGACAAACCAAGTGGAGAGACTCCATGGTTTAGAGGTCTGGAATAGACCAAAGACACTAAGTGTCATGACCAAGAAGGATTGGTCCAGCATTCACGGTGAAGTGAAAGAGGCTAAGGGCATGAAAAGCCACAGTGATGGTGTGGGTTCCCGGATGGAACGAAATAAAGAGGGAAAAAAAAAAAAACTCTTACTGCTCTCTCTTGCCTTTTGATTATATATATATATATATATGCATTATGAAAACAAAGTATTGTTAAATGCATGTATGATTAAGAATGAAATGTGTGTATTTGCTTAAAGTAAATTGTGAATGCTGGAATAGTTAATTCCCTGCCCAAGAATGGACATGAAGGAGATCATGTGCCTGTTGGGAAGGCATGAAAAATATGAAAGTCTCCTTGATGGGGCTTGGACTGTCATGCCAATTGGGTAATTAACTAACTGATTTTAATGCCTATACTATGCTTGGTCTGATAGAACTTCAATGGTGCATTTCACAGGTGAGAAAAGTGAAGCCAGGTAGTGCACGTTGATTATGGCAGCAGATCAAAGGTTGTTGGACTTAGCTGGAAGTCTCCTTCAAATGATTTCCAAGACCCAAGAGCACCTTGGGGAGATGCTCAAGATACAGAGAAGGCAGAATGAAATGAACCACCAGATTTTGCAAGACTCTATTGGTTTGCAAAGGGAGGTGAAAAGCCTTTTGGGAGAAATCGACAAAGGAGAGGAAGGTGGATCAGCATTGGGACAATTGTCCAAGCGACCCGATAAGAAACAGTCCAGGCATGAAGACTCAAAGGAAATTGAGCAGGTAAAGATGAAGCAGCCAGTGAAAGGCTGGAGATGCGGAAGACATCATTTACGTCGGGACTGTCCAATGAGGGAACATGATGAGCGCAATAGCCGCAAAATTCCTAGACTTCGGGATCAGCTAGAAGCTAAGAACCAGCAGGAAAATTCCATGGAAGCCGAGAGGCTTGGTCGTGAACGTTCAAAGTAGATGATTGAACATGGTATAGATCTGCAATTTTGAAATTTTGATGTGCAATTGTATATGTATTGTATATATGTAATGGAACACCGAGGACGGTGTTATTCCAATGGGGAGGGGAATGTAATGTCCCCGGTTTCGACCCCGTTTGCATGATGTATATATTGTAATTAATCATGGTGAGGAGCTCAAGGAAAAAGCCCCACCATCGATTTGTGTGAGTATGTTTCGGCAATAGGGGTAGTTGCCGATGGTATGTCGTGCTATCGGGCACATTATAATTCGGCATCATGTAAACCTGCACATCAATTAAAATAAACCACAACCAGCTACGGCAGTGCAACGTTGAATGAAAAGGGCATGGTTCCAAAGGATAAGGGGTGGGGGATGTCAAACCTTGTTTATAGGGGAAAAACCCAAGTTTTGTCACCTTGTTGATTTTCCATCTTCCCTTGTCAACCTCTTTAATGTTTTGTTGGGCAGCTGAGGAGTAATGGTTGCTGGTGGTTGAGGCAGTTAATGCCTTTGGGAGTGGGGTGGCAGGACTGTCAGTCCTTTTCCCACCTGCCCACTCCACCCACATTTTCCATTCTTCTCCCTCACACACTCTTCCCTGGCCTGTTCACTCTCACCACAATTTTGTTTGGATCCTCCTCACGCACAGGCTCTGGGCGGTTTTGGTCTCAGGCAGACATTTTCTTGGCTCCTCGAGTTGCTGAGCACCCACGCACTGCAATTTCGCATCCTGACTGTTGATTGTTCATCCACGGACAAAAACGGAGCTGTTTTCTCCTCATGTAGGGCATCCATTGTTGTGCAATCTCACGCAGAGGGATTCTTCCCCCATTTTTCCTCTCACGCACAGGAATTTCTGTGTTTTCCCACGTTGTTCTTTTCCCAGCGAAATCGTGGGTGCTGTGGCTATCGAAAGTCGGTATTTTTCCCTTTCCTCTGTGTGGTATGTATGTGTTTTCTCCATGATTTTGTTGCCCAGGACGGGCTGTATTCCCCACGTTTGCTGTGAGCTGTGCTCACTGATACATTTCGAGACTGTTGTTTTCTCATGTGGTTGGTTGTGTTGCTGGGGTCTTCCTTAAATATTTGGGGCTGTTGTAATTTCATTTGAAGAGTCATTTTGGCCATGATAGGGCCAAGAATGACTCAGAATTTTCTTTTCCCTGTTTAAGCTGTGACAACTAAGTAATTGCCTGAGGGCAATGGTTAGTCTTCGGACTGTGATGGCTTGGCTTGTCTGTTGAAAGCCTGTGAAACCCAGTTGTGTTGGATTGTTGTTTTGTGTCCCCTTGGCTATGTGTAAGCCTGCATTGTCCCCTTAGTCCTTAAGGAATCATGCCCAGCTCGGGGGTGGTAGCGTGCTGAGAGATTGATGAGCACGCTAGCCTATGGTTGGGTGGAACGTTGCAGCGACGTAGCTAGTTGCGGGCAATTTCTTCATCGAAAGATAAGTGCTGATGTTACTTCTCCTATGCAATTTATATACTGTATTATGTGAAATGATGAACATGATCAATGCTGGAAATGTATGTGTGTTTCTTCCGCTGAATGTTGATTCATTCTGCATCTATGTATGCTTGTAAGTTTTAATTTCAGCATGGATTTTCCTGATTATGTTCATGGGGCGGTTTGCCCGATCGTGTTTGATGTTCGTCGCGTCCTCTTCGCCGGTCTGAGGGACAGGGACGTGACACTTGTTTACCTTTGTGAGCCTTCCTTTCAAGAGAGGTTGATATCCAACTTTAGGGAAACCTAGGGTTTGTTTGTGGGGTGTAGAGTAGTTGTCTATTTGCTTTGCTTACATTACTTGCTTGCATTATTTGATAGGCTATTTTTCTTTTGCATGTATAAAAGAAAAATTTTAAAAAAACACATGTTTTCTTTATATGCATGTAGATTAATTTTTTAGTCTAGATTGCATGGCATATCATTGTTTTTGAAAATAAAAATAAAAATAATTGGTTCTTTTGTGGCTTTCAAGTTTCTATTTTGAAAAAATAAAGAGAATAATTTTTGCTTTTTGCATTTCATTTCTCTTTGCTTAGTCATTTTGTTTCAACTTTGAGTCAAAACACCACATAAGTTTCACGCCATTTACCCTCTGACTAAAAACAACCCTTAAAATAAACGATACAATTTAAAAATTATTAGTAAGTTTTATTTTATAGGATCATACACCAACTAGCTCAGGCTAGACTTGTGGATTAGGGAGTTTCAACTCTCCACAAGTGTTAAAATTTTAGACGTAGTTGGCCAATCACTAGGTAAACCCTTTTGTATGTTGATTGTATCTGGGAAGCTCCTCTCAAATGGGAGTTAAGCACGAGGCCGCGTGGAGGCTTGGACTGAGGAGATAACCCTCTGATTCCTTGTCAAAGCGTAGACCAAGGTTTTTGTGCATCTGGGGATTCTGTCTTAGACAGGGTTTCGAGCTTTGCTACCCTGCCCATGCGTACGAACCAGGCTTGAGACTGTCCCCCCAGACTGTCAATATAGTTAAGGTAGCCTTTAGTCTCTTTGATATCTAGGGTTCATACACAGGTACACCGAAAGGCTATTTCTAGTTGACCTTGGACGGACTTGGAAGGTAACCCCAGTAGAAGGTGTGGGAGGGCGGTGGGTGATTCCTCCACTTGTGCCTAAGAACATCTACAGGGACGCCAAGTAACGATCTATCATCTTTATTTTGGAAAGTGTATCTTATACCTGTTTGTCTATTTGGCTTTAGGAATTTTTTAATGAGTGCTGTGTGGTTTGTCTGTACTTAGTGTGCCTTTAGGTGTGTGCTTTGTAATTTTGGTTGCCTATCAACCTCAGACTTTGTCTCCTGGTTTGAAACTATGTCTAACACTCCTTTGAACACCAACCAAGAGATCCCCATGTTGGGAACTCCTTGTACTATTCCTCTCATGGGGAATGTTGGTGTTCCCTTGATGGCCACCTTGAATCTACTTGGATTCACCCTAGGGCTACCAGTGTGGTTTTTTTCCACTCCAACTGTCATGAATGCTCCTGATGCTTCTCAAGTAAGCTCCTTATATCAAGGGCATCAAAACATTGCTTCCCCTTCACCTGTAGTTGATTCTCCTCCTCCTTCTACCTCATGCGGGGAAAGTACTGATACTAGTAACCGACAGTCTAAAAGGAGTAAAAGAAGGAGGAATAGGAAGAAGGAACATAAGCAAGGGGGCACCCGTTCAACCTCTGCAAGTCAAATTGAACCTCACCACCCAGCCTCTTCATTTCATGCTGGGGGCACCTATCCAACCTCTGCATGCCATGTTGGATCAGGCACTCAACCTCTGTATGTCAAGTTGATCTTCACCATCCAACCTCTGTTGATCATGCTGGTGGGATCCTTCCAACCTTTCTAGGTCACATTGGATCAAGTTACTCAGCCTCTACAATTCATGCTGAGGGCACCCATTCAACTTCTGTTGTTCAAGTTGAACCTCCCCATCTAACCTCTGTAAGTCATGTTGGATCCATCCACCCAGCCTCTGAAGTTCATGCTGGGGGCACAGACTCAACTGCTGCAAATCATGTTGATCCTAACCATTCAGCCTCTGTTGTTCATGCTAGTGGTGATCGTCCAACCTCTACAAGTCATGTTGGACCCGGTCTCCCAGCCTCTGCAAGTCATGCTGGGGGAAGTCTCTCAGCCTCTGTGGTTCATGTTGAAGACAATCTGTCATCCACTATGAGTCATGTTGACACTGTTGAAAAGACTACCTATTCAAAACACAAGCCCAAGTTTCCTTGTAAGCTTTGTGAAGGAGACCATCTTACTTATAAATGCCCTTCTATTGTGGAGGTGTGAAGAGTTTGGTTTCATGGTCATCCTGTTTTTGAACATTCTGAAGATTTTCAACAAGAAACCTCTCTTAGTTAGGTTGGACCCAGTCACCCAACCTCTGTAGTTCATGCTAGGGGAAAAATCTCAAACTTTGTAGGTCATGTTGAGAGAAAACAGTCAGCCACTACTATTCGTGTTGACATCGTTGAGAAAAATGGTCATTTGAAGTGCAAACTTAAGTTCCCTTGTAAGCTATGCGAGGGAGATCATATTACTTACCAGTGCCTTGCTATCGCAGAGGTGTGAAGAGTGTGGTCCAAGACTCAATATTTTCCTTCTCCTAAACAACTTATAGTTTCTCAACAACCTACTCAACCTTTGGTTGATCAAGTGGTCGAACCAATCTCAAATTTGGTCGATCCCACTCTTCTTTCGAAGAGTAATACTGATGTGATTGAACCAATGTCATCTTTGGTCAATCCCACTCTCCCTTTGGAGAGTGACTTTCATGAAGTGGTTGAATCGATTCCATTTTCGATCAATCCCACTCTTCCTTTGGAGAGTGAAGTGTCTGCTAGTCACATTTTCTTCACTGCTAGTTCAGAACTTACTGAAAAAGGGGGAGTTGAACTCGTTTTGGATCAACCCCCACCAAGCTCTCGGATTGCTTCTTTTGATTGGGATAACCTAGTTGAGCTATGCCTTCCTTCTAATGCACCTTTCCAAATAAAGGTCAAAGTTGAATCATACACAATTGCTCGTTGTACTGTTGATGAAGGAGCCTCAGTTAGTATCTTGTCTGCTCATGCTTGGCGAGGCATGGGATCTCCTAGCCTTGTGTCGACTGCTAGCCAGTTACTTGCATTTGATAGAAGAACTTGTATATCCTTGGGAATTCTTTCTCAAACACCTGTTAATTTAGGTGGGAAGACCGTCTTAGTTGACTTCTGTCATGTCCCCATCCCTTAGACTGGTGAAGAGGACGCGACCAACGCACCAAACACGGGCAAACAGCTCCGTGAACATAAACAAAAGATATCAATGCTGAAATTAAAAGCTTAACATGATGCATAACAAGATGCATAATCCATCATTTTACATGCACAGTTACTCAATGCATAATTCTTCAATCATACAGCGGAAGCAAACATACATTCCAGCATTAATCATGTTCATCATTTCTCACGAAACAATATATATAATTGCAGAGATGAAATATAGACAGCAGGAATTATCTTTTGATGAAGAATCTCGCAACCAGCTACGTCGCTGCAACGTTCCACCCAACCATAGGCCAGCGTGCTCATCAATCCCTCAGCAACACTGCCACCCCCGACCTGGGCATGATTCCTCCAAGGATAAGGGTCGATGCATGCTTACACATAGCCAAGGGACACAATTAGCAAACCAACACAGCTAGTTTTACTAGGCCCTCAACAGATTGGCCAAGCCAGCACAGTCCAAGGGACAACCACTGCATACCAGCAGCAAAACAACCCCGCACAGCCCTGTGAAGAAGCAAAGACGACCAGGGATACTCCCAGACAAACGATGAGCACAGCTCAAGGCCACAAGGCAACACAGAGTTGTTCTTGGCCCTATCATGGCCAAAACAACTCAGCTGCGACCCAAACCAGGGTACTTCAGCAGCCTAAACTCACAATGAGAATGATGGCAACAATCCACAGCCCACAGTGGATAAGAAACATAACTCCTGGCATAGCCATGGAAGACTCAGCCAACGACTGTGGCAATCAACAGCCACAACTCACAGTACAAACGATGGCAGCTATACACAGTCCCCAAACAGCAGGGAAACTCAGCCAACGAAACGTGGGGAAGATGACAGCTCCCATCCCACAATGAAATAGCGGAAAACTACACAGTCTGATAATGGAGAGAAATAGACTCTCGGCACGGACAGGAGGAGAACACAACCGCAGACCACCGTTAACAGCATACACAACCACACTCGACCTGGGGAACATATACTTACCACTAAACTGGTGTGAAACACACAGGCACACAACCCATAGCGTGAACGGCTCCTGCACCCAAAATCTTGAGTGACAGCCACGATTTCACCCTCTCCCTGCGTGAGGAAAACTAACACAGAACTCCTGTGCATGAGGATAAAGGATGTGGCCAGCCAAAATATGGGAATAACAGCCCACGAACAACAAAGAGAGCCCCCGACTGGTGCGTGAGGAGAACATAACCGACCTCTATGTGAGAGTGAATCGGCCAGGGAAGAATGGCGTCGTGGAGAAGATGGAGGAATTGAATGCCGTCATTGGTGGAGTGGGCGCGTGGGCTAAGGCTGACAGCCTGCCATATCCACCACCATAATTGCCTCAACTACCAACCATAACTGCCCCCCCCCCCAAACAACAAAACCCAAGACGTTAAAGAGGTTTGTGATCAAGAAATGTGGCAAACAAACAAAGGTGATAAAACATGGGTTTTTCCCCCATAGACCAAGTTTTGACATCCCCCACCCCTTATCCTTTGGAATCATGCCCTTTTCATTCAACATTGTACTGCCGTAGTTGGTTGTGGTTTTAGTTTTAATTGATGTGCGTATTTACATGATGCCACATTATAATGTGCCGGATAGCACGACATACCATCGACAACTACCCCTATTGCCGAAAAATACACGACCAAATCGATGGTGGGGATTTTGCCTTGAGCTCCTCACCACGATTAATTACATTTTATACATCATGTAAACGAGGTCAAAACTGGGGGTGTGACAACTTCATGGTAATAGAAGACCCCTTGGACTTCAATATGCTCCTCGGACGTGATTATATCTATGGCATGCAAGCTGTGGTGTCAACATTATTTCATTTGATGTACTTTAATCATGGCGAAGAAATTGTCACTGTCGATCAGTTGGATTTTCTTGATCCTTCTCCTGACCCAACTAGAGACCAGGTCTTTCCTTTATAGATTCCCAGTGTTTCTATAGACACTACCCCGCCATAGGTGAACTATGTGGCCTCATGTCCTTTGCGTTCAATTGCTACTGAGAAGCAGCCTCTGTTTTCATGCTTACCTTCTTGGGACTTGGTCCTGGTAGTTGACTAGGTGAGTCATCCTATACAGACTATGGAGCCTTCTCTCCACTCTGTCAATCCATTTGAAATTTTAGACATGTGTCCTATCTCGGATGATCTCCTGCCTCCGGATGAAGTATTCCTAGAATATTTGATACAGTCTGACCTTTTTTTTGGATGTCAGTTCAGTTGTGACTAAGTCTAACCCTGATTTGCCTAGTAAGCATGACCTTTCTTCTTATGTTTGTCTTATTGAGTCTTTTGACTCTTCCTTTGAACAGCAAGTCAGTGATCCTGATGAGTTTGATTTTTCTTATGAATTTTTCAACTCTCGTGATACTGATTTTGTTCCTACAGACTCTATATCCCTTGTTGATTTTTTTTCTCCTTCTGAGGTTGATCTTACTGATTATAAACCCTCAATCCTTGGTGCTATAGAATCTTCTTCGGTAGATTCTGCCTTGACTTTCCCTTTTGTAGAAGATAGCAAAGTCGCATGTGTTTCTGCCAAAGTGACCTGCATCAGATCTTTTCTTTTGAATGTGATTCCGATGTTGTTGTTTTTTGGAGACAGGATTTGTAGTTGGATTCACAACTGTTTACTGGCCTTTCCTTGTTGTTCAAGTTGTAACTACATTTGCATGTTCCCTACTCGCGCTTATGAGCCTGATGTCGGCTTTCACACTTTTAGCTCATTGTATAAGCCCTCATCTTTGTTCTCATCATCGCTAAGCCTTGTATCATTTTTCCTTTGCAGCTTGACACCTTTTACTCTGAGGAGACATTCCTCGAGTGTCCTTATCTTGCTCACTTTCCTTGCATTATGCATAGGTCTATTCCTTGTGCTTGGCACTAATTTTGCCTACCTATGACACTCGTCTCCTTGCATTTAGAGCATTCTTTCTGCTCTCCTTCGAGCTCGTTAAAAACAGTAAGGAGGCCGCGAGTTGACTTTTCCAGACTCGTTAAAACTTCACAGGAAATATATTGAGTTTCTTTAGGCCCAGGTCTGACTCCTCAAAATAGACTTGACTGCCGAGTAAACTTGTCCATTCAGGCTCGTTAAGAATATGTGAATGGGAATCCACATTGGTGGTAGGTTATCACTTTCTCGGACCATGTGGAATAATACAAGAAAGGAACACTCTCTTTTCTTCGGAATTGAGAAGATTATTCTCAGGCATAGGTTTATCACTTTTTCGAACTTGAGGGACTAAACTTACGGAAAATGAACCCCCGGTATGAGCTTAGTTTTCTTTTTTTCGTGCTCTGGACCAAAACATGAAAAAGATTCTGAGTGTACTTTATGTCTTTGTCATGCTCGTTAAACCCTAAAGAACAAAGCATCGAGTTTATTGTTGTAATCCCCATTTCTCGTAATCAAATGGATCTTTCTGAGTGATCTTGCCTTCCTTCACACTCGTAAAACTCAGGCTATATGCTGCTTTTGAAGGAGCGTTGGGTAGGTGGTAATTTAACCTTTTTCGGACCTTCCTGACTAAGTACGAAAAAGGTGCGCCTTACTTCTTCGGAAGCTAAGAGAGTTCTTCTGTGGTTTGTTTTATACTTTTTCGGCCTCAGGAGACTAAATTGGACGAAAAAGGACCCCCTGGAGTCTTCTTTGGATTTTTTAGACTCTCTAAACTATGAAAACACCGTCGAGCATGTACTAGTTTGGGCTCGTAAAATCCATGAATCAGTGCTTTATCAAGCATTCTTCTGTCTTTTCTTCGAGCTTGCCAAAAATGAAGATGGTCCCAAGTTTCCTTTCTTGGACTCGTTAAACCTTTACAAGAAAGAGGGGAAGGGAAGTTCATTCACATGTTTTTTACATCATGGCAACAAGTCTTGTTTCCTTGAACAAAGCACCAGTTTTGAGTCTATCAACAGTTGGGTCCTAGTATTTTGACCTTATCCCGATTTCAGAGTTTCTTACTCCTCCAGTTGGTCTCTTTTACAATTATATGGGGAATCTGTCAATGTCTTCTACATTGTAGATTTGTTTCGCTGGTCCTTTTTGTGTCAAAAGCTGCCTAAGTCACTTTTGTGTCATGCTCACTGTTCAAGGATTAAACCTTTGTCAGCTCTTCTGCAGTTTCCTTGACCTTTCGTGTAGGCCATTCCCTGGTATCATTTCACTACATCATGTCTTCGACGGTCCTTACCGTGAAATTCAGTACCAATTCCAGATCCAATTAGTCTTTGACTTACCTCATGTTGGATGATGAAGGATGCCTTACAACACATGTTTCACTGTTGACGAAGATGGGCATTTTATCCAATTTAAGAATGATATCATCCCCAATAGCTTTACCTTAAGGAATGATAGGTCGAGTGCATGAAAAACTATAAAAGGGACCAACCACATGTTCTATCCATCTCTCTATCTAAAAACCACTATCAAAGGTCTTCAAGCTAGACCCTTTTCTCTAAAAATATCAACAGGTAGACCCTACCATTAAAGAAGACAATCTTAAGGAGATCCAAACATATGATGAGGAACTAGATCATATATATCAATTATCCAAAAATGTACAAGGGTAACTTCATTAGTTCCAACGAGTTGTGCTAGACCGCTATGATGTTGTCTCTCTCCTCTCATTTTCCCTTCTTTCATTTGACTTATCTCTCTTCCTATCCTTCATAGAGAGTTTTTATTGTTATCCCTTCCATGCTTGGGGAAATCCACTAATCTTTAGTTTGTAGATACATAGCGAAGTATATTCCAGTAGTGAGACCATTTTTTATATAAGGAAGATCAAACCAGCATATAATCTTCATACTTTCACATTTGGACACTCAGAACTCTTAAACTGAATCTCCAGTTCATAATTAGTGCAATTGTACCACATATACACTTAAAGATAATAATCTCAATGTGCCACATCAAGAGAATGTTTTCCATATTGATCTGTTTGTAATTGTTTATCTTCTCAATCAGTATACAAGTTACGTTCATGAGAATAATTTTTGTTGCGCTAGCTATAAAGGAAGCTAAACAATTACAAACAAATAAATATGACATTAAAGAGATTGGCATAGGGTGAGGGTTCTTGAATGAGGAAAAGGGATTATAGGAGCCCCTTATTGTATTATATTGTGATCATTTCCCATGGATCAAAATTCCTAAAAACATATCAATAAAAAAATCATACAAACCCTAAACATGAGAGGGGTTTATAGTGTACTTACAAGGTTTTCACCCTTAGAAAACATATTTGACATGTGGTGCATTGGATATACCAGCTTATGTTATTCCCTTTCTATCCTCCATCCTACCTAAACTTTGGTATGCTATATGTCTCACTTTCTGGATTGGTCATTTCTCTTCTTCATGACCTTGAGGTCGAGGGTCCCTGCACGAGAGTTCAAATGGTCCATAAGTATTTCATTATGTTTTGTTTTATTTTTTATGTTATTTTATTTTATTTTGTATTTTGTTGTCTTAAGTGTGTTAAATTAGTCATTTTCATTTTTGTGACTTATTATGTATTTGTATTTTAATTCAATGACTAAATTAGTCATTTAGCTTAGTCATTTTTAGTTGTGTTGCTCAAATTTAGTCATATTAAGCTTAAAAACACTGTCGTGTCTAAATTTTTAGTCATGTATTCATTTATCACCCATTTTTCTATTAGTTTCCACATCCCATATTTATGATAATTTCAATTACTTACATACATCTACCCATACCCCCTTGAAGAATGAGCATTTGACAAAGATGTAATGAATATTTTCATTTTCCATCCTATAAAGGATGCATATACCTGGTACAACAAACCATCGCTTATTGAGATTTTCTTAGGTTAAAATTTTATTCTCAAAACACAACCACACAAAACATTTCAATTTTAGTGGTATGTGCCATTTCCATAATAATATATGCCACCATTTTCTTATAGCCTCCACAAGATCCTTCAACTCTAGCATTATGAGCCATCTTAGTTGTGATTGTACCATTTGATTTATTCCATACCCAGATAATGACATCCTCCTTATTTTCAAGTATTAAACCTAACTCATTTAAACCCAATATATAATTGTTCCACTCTGTATCCAACTCACCTATCATCCCTATATAATTTTCCAATCACTAATATGATTGTGAAGAATCATCACAAACATTTATTTTAATACAAGCTAGAAAAGGTGTATTAATTCCATATAAGCATGACACAAGTTGATCTAAAAGCTTATAAACGTTTTCTCCTCTCACAAATGGATCAATACCCACATAAACCTATAAATCATTTCCCACTCCCTAGAGAGACGCTCCCCATATAGGGATATGATCTAACCAGTCCTCTCCATAGGATGGAAGCATTAGAGAAAGGTTTGTTGGGGTTTCTAACCTACTCTTCCACTAATATTTTCTTTGGATATTTATCTTTTATGACCTCACTCCAGATCCCATTACCAAATAGACCCCTCCATAAGATTTTCAAGCTAAGTGCATAACTTAACCAATGGCATATTTTAAAACTTCGATCTACCCATATTTTTGGCATAGATATACTTCCTAGTTTTCTAAGTGGAATTTTTCCCTAATGGTATTCCTAACCCATAGTAATTCATCATTCTTTTACGAATGCCTTGGATAATGGAAACATGGATTTTGTCCAATGATAACCAATAGATTGTAATACTTTCTAGCACAACCTAACGCATAATGAACCTACCACCTAGGGAAAGTCATCTGAAATCCCAATTACTAATTCTCTTATCCACCTTTTTGAGAATCCAAATCCAATCAAGATTTTTATAGCAATTAGACTTAAGTAAACAACCAAGGTATTTAAAACCCGATTCGATACTATCCATATGATAAGGGTAAAAATTTTGAATCTAAAGAAGTATCTCCTACTTTACATTGTTATGCAAGAACATAGATTTTTGCACACTCACTTCCATCCCCGAGGCATCACAATTTTTTTTTGATAATACTAGAGTAAACCATCCATTCATCCAAAATTCCAATCCCAAATAACAAGAAATCATCAACAAACAAAAAATGTGTCATATAATGATTGAGGGATACTTTGACACCTTCAATTTTTTCTCCCTCTTAGTTGAATTAATGTGTCTACTTATTCCTTCAATAATCAATAGTAAAAGTAGGCATGAGAGGGGGAAACATTGTCTTAAACCTTGGGTTCCCTTAAAAAAGGAAGGTGAGAACCATTAATAAGGACTGCAAAGTTTGCAAAATTACTACATGCCATAATCCAATCCACCACTTCAATAGGAAGACCAATCTACAATAGTACTCATCTTAGAAAGGTTTAGTACACCTTGTCATATGCTTTCACAAGATTACTTTTTAAGATGAGTGCCTATAATCCCTTATTCTTGATTGAGTGAAAACTCTCCTGAGAAACCCCAATAGCATCTAGAATTTTCCTACTTGACAAAATCCAAACTGTTTGTCTGACATAAACTTTTCCAAAATAGGTTTGATTCTATTTTCTATCCTCTTAGATATCACTTTATATACCAAGTTGTAGATTGATATAGGTCAAAAATCATTGAAATTTTACGGTTTCATTTTTTCAATCAAATCAACAAAGATAGAATTCATACTACTAGAAACATCACCTTTGATCCTACACTCTTCAACATCCTCAAATAATTATTTACTCACCATGCCAAAAAATTCCAAGAAAAATTCCATAGTTCGACCAATATGGCCAGGACTTTTAGATTTTGCAATTTTTTAAAAATCCTCTCTATCTACTCAGTTGCGATAGGTTCTCCCATCTTGACCCCATATTACCTATCGAAAAATCTAGGATAGTACTTTAATACCTCCAGTTGAGCCTCAATATCGTTTCTGCTAGTTTTTTATATATCTCCTTGAAATGCTTGATTGCAACACCCTATAAAGAATTTTGATCTAAGATCTGAGATCCATTGGAGTCCTTCACTTCCCATAATGAATTGTTCATCCTTCTTCAATTGGCATAAATGTAAAAAAAAAAAAAATTATTGTCTCCTGAAGATAACCAGGTCACTGTACTTTTGAGTCTCCAAGACTCTTCCTCCTGACTGGGAATTTAAATCATTTTTTTATTCCATCCAAGAAAATATATCTATTCTATGTCTATAAAATATCCCACCATATAATTTTGAATTAATCATATCTATTTCAGATTCTATATCTATTAGGTCAAGTCTCATGCTAAGTTGTTTTTTTGTATCCCCTTTAACAACCTCAATTTTTAATAACTTTAGTTTCTGCATCAATATTTACATGGGTGATTTAGAGTCACACTTCTAAAAGGATAACCATTTTTTTTCTGACAAAACTAGTGATATCCTGCACTTGAATCTAGGTATGATTAAACTTAAAAGGATAGTGGAAATCATATTTTTCAAACTCAAATTGATGACAAATAGGCCTATGGTATCATATACATGATGGAATAGACTAGGATCAAAACTTCCACATAGATCCTCAGAGTCAAGGAGTCTATCCTAAAAAAATTCCACTCTCGCATCCCCTATTCTGCTATTGCTCGATGTTAGAGTCAAAACCCGAAGTAGTACATCAATGAGATTAGCTTCTTCAAAGGTCGATATAAAAAAATCGACCATAGGATCAACAAAAATATTCGATCCCCAAACTTCCCCAACTGATATATTCATTTTTAAATCCCCTCCCAAAATTAAATGATCATTTAATAGTCCTAGTGAGACAATATTTTCCTAATAATCCTTCCTTTGTTGGTAAGGTGCATAGAAATTTATAATCCAGATCACCTATCCAACTCTTGAAGTTTCCCTTCAAGGAGTATAGTACCTGCACATGTTTTGTAATACCTAAAATCAACAATAACATGGTTTCAAGTTGTCAATAACCCCCATAGTTACCCATTTCATCGGTACCGCTACATTCCCAACTAGGGAATAGTTTAAGAAACCAATCACATGCCCTTGAACCATCACACATAGTCTATTGAAATAAAATTATATTAGGATTTTCCTTCTCTATAGCATGTTTCAGGGTATCATATTTTTGCAAGCTCCCAATCCCACTAACAATAAAGGACAATAAGATCATTTATCAACCCCATTATAGGGTGACCATGCCCTAAGAACCCCATTTTTAGAATTTAGAGAAGGTGACCAAAAATCTAGAGTGATACCAATAGATGTAAGAGATTCTACCATTAATAGGTTTACAAATTTATCCACATCATTTTTGGAGGGGAGAAAATTTCCCTTATCCGACTTACCATTTTTACCTTTTTTCTTTCTCATAGTAACATTTGAGCATCTAATTGAAGCAATAGGGATAGTTTCCTTTTTATCATATATGATACATAAATAAATTGGAATAGGTTGATAGATTGATAGAGAGATTACAAGTAGGACTTGAGGATTGAATTTAAAATAATTTTCTGAAAAATTAGGTGTGGGCTAAGGAGAAATAGTAAGCTCCAATGGAGGTGAAACCTTAACATTTTCCCCAACATAAGGATCCAATGAAAGAGAATCCAATTCTTCTCAACACCCCCTTCCAAAAGGATACCAATCCCATTCGACACCCTCTCTTTTTTATATGCAGATCCCCCCCCCCATTTGACATTCTATCAAAGGATCTATATTCTCATAGAGTAAGCTAGTCTCAAAACCCTCCCCCAAAACACTAGTCCACTTAGGAATAAATGGCATCCCCCAAATGAAAAACTATGGCAGATGTATGAGAAACCTCATTCAATTTTTCCCTAGAAATAACCCCATACTTTGAGAAAAAATATGAAGAACTTGAAATCAAAGACAAGGAAAAAATAGACTTGGATCCATTGATCACCTCAAACGAAACTCCAAACCCATGAGTATTTGATATACCACCCAAAATACAATCGGGAATTGAAATAAATTAAGAAACAACGTCAATGGCCTCCTCAGAAAAGGAATAGTCACTCTTTAACATTTTGATATCTAGGATAGGGATAAAAGACACCAACCCTAATTTCTAATAGCCTCCACTAAATATAATAGATTGAACATATTTCATAATGAAATCCGTTCAATATGTTTCTAATAAATGAGGGATACAAGTATTAAGCTTACCTAGATAAGTAGTGGTCAAAGAGACGCCCTCAAATCCATGAGAGTCACATTCTTCTAAACAATTATCTTAATCATGGATCACCTTGGACAAATGCATATGCCCTTCAAATTGATCCTCCCTGAATGACTAAGAATTATTTGGACAATTATCCCTTAAGTGACTAGTCTCTTGACATAGGTGACAATGAAAGGGAACTCCCTAGTATTCTATGCACTTAATATAGGATCTGCCATCCCAAACAATCTCCACTTTGGAAAGAATCCCATTGACATAATCCATCTCGACAAGAACTCTAGGCATACGCTTATCAACAACTAGTAAAGTTGCATCCTCCACCTTAATGAAACACCTGATAGAATTTTCAACACCCATAAAATCTTCATTGGACCATAAGTGGAGAAGAAAACTATGGTAAAGAACCCATAAATGTCTTTTGGGAACATTTTCCATCGAAGGGAGCCCGAATTAATAACCCATAATTTACTGAATATGAATTTCATGCCTCCTTCGAATAAGAACTGAAAATAAGCATACTAATATTTGGAGTATAATCAATGATGGGTGTCCAATTCAAAGGCATCCAAGTAATAATCTCATAACCGTTCATGGGTAGGTACTCCAAACACCGCAACAAAGCTAAGGACGAGAGACCCACCACTCTATCTATTGTGATATATTTCTCCATAAAGCATAAATCCGTAGAATTATTTACCTTCTAGGACTTAATATAATGTTGTATTTTTACTTAATCCCCCTTCAGGAGATGCACTAAGGATGTTCCAAAAACCTTAACATAATTTATTTTCCCTTTCTTTCCCATAGGTCCAGAGAAACCATTCATCAAAAGGGTTACTCCTTTTGAAACATCTACTTGTTTAGCAAAACCACCATCCCCATTTCATTAATTATTTTTAACAACAAGCTTATGTGACCCACCATAACCTACTCCGACAAACTAAACATGACCAAGATCGAAACCCTCCTGTAGGAAACCCTTCCTCGAAACCTGTCCATCAAGAAAATTTACACCTTTTTTTATTTGTGTTAAAACCCTCAATGGGACTAATTTTCCCACACCATTAATCTCATAATGCAAAAAGGTACCCCGATTAATGCCTAAAAATACATTTTTCCTAATGTCAAATCGAATGGAATTCCCATCCACGGGACAAATATATTGTTGGGATCCAACGATTTTCATTTGGAATCCTGACAATATGGTGTAGTGTGCTTGTCCTTAGAACCCAATAATTTGTGGTTGGCACCCCACCCATCCATCACGTATTATGTTGATGTATTTGTAACTTCAGAATGTATTCACCTGTATAACTTACGTATTGTACCTCGATGTTTATTCTGGGAAGTGTCTGTAATGTATTAAAGTCATGTCATGCCCCGATGTGCCTATCGGGAGATTCAATAATGTAAATAAGTAATGTCAAGTCATTGTGGGTAACCCTCCTATTGTTCAAGGGTTAAAGTCCCCTCATTTGTGAGGCCCTAGGGTTATTATACTATCCTATAGAAGTCGACCCTAGGTGAGTTATTGTAATTCAGGGCAATAGTCCCCACCGTTGTATTAAGGATAACCCTCCATGTTAATCGGAGGGGCAAACTCCCCACAAGTTGTAGGGCACTAGGGTTATTAGACTCTCCTAGAGATGTCAGCTCTAGTAAGTAATTGTTAATTGGGGCCGACATGTTGAAGTGGACATTAAGTGAACGAATGAATATAAATAGAGAGTGAGTCTCTCTATTTATCACACACACACTCACTCACTGGGGTGCATGAGTGAGAGAGAAGTAGCTGGGACAAGAGAGAGACTACTGCTTTCGGGAGATCATATTTATGTTTTCAGGTTTTACTTTTGGTGCTTATTCTATCTCTAAGGAAGTTGCGGGGTTTTCTCCTTTGTGGTTTCCCCGAGGAAAATTATTTGTGTCTCTTGTCTCTTGTGTTTATTGTTTTGCATGTTACTCTCTCAGTTCAAGATCCTAAAATCATAATGCTAGCTTGAATGATAAAAATCCAACATGGTATCAGAGCTAACCCAAGAAGAATACATTATGCAGCTGCAAAATCTAGGGCTTCTTACTTTTTGGGTCTCTCTCCACAATCCATCAGCAAAAGTATGCTAGGATGACTCTCCATTGAAGGGCGCATCTTTTGGTCGAAGCGGAATTTGATTCCAAGCATTTTCAGTTTTTGGTGTAGGAAATTAGGGCTTCCTATAGAAGAGGAATTTTTGAGTGAGCATGGCATAGGATTTATCTCCTCATCAAAATCTAAGTTTAGAGACCTGGGTCAATATTTTTGGTTGGGTGAAACTTCGGTAAAGTCAAACCCTAGTTTGACACCGAGCTGGAAAAACCCTAAATAATAAAAATGACAAGTTTTGGTACATTCACTATATCTCAGGATTGGAGAAGGCCAAGGAACTGCAACTTTCATAGACTGAAGATAATGTACTTATTTACAATGTATCCAAAATTCAGCCTTCGATTTGTTATATCCTAGGAGATACGATCCCTCCAAATTAGGGTTCCATCCTCTTCCAAGATTCATCCCTAAATAGGCCACCTGGGGAGAATTGCTATAAATCGAGATGCAAAGGTACAAATGAAATTTATGAAGATGTTCCAGAAATACCATGGAATTTAATTTCTATGGTCCAATGTTCAGACCCAGAAGATGAAACAATGACACATGGCAGTTCGTAAAACTTCGCTATGTTGAACAGTCCTGAAACAGGTCACCTTGGGAAAATGATCATACGTCCCAATTAGTGAAACCAATTCTGATGAATCCTATGGTTTTGGAACAGGTACAAGCGATGCTACCTCAGTGAGAAGTTTTAGAAATAGATAAGCAGTAATTTCAGAGATATTGTAGAAACAGTATCAGGCATTTATGCAGAAGAAATTGGAAAAATAGGGCTTCCTGTTCCGGGAGCTTCTCTCCACTGTTTTCAGAAAATGAGTACATTGGACAGCTCACCTTGCAGAGATCTATCTTTCTATCCAATCAAATCTGAAAGATTCCAATTTTTGAAAAATAGGGTTTCTCTGATCAGCCAGCTCTAGAACCAGGATGGACACCTCAAATCGGTAAGATCTAATCTTTTGCTATTTTCATTTGAGGTTCTCATTTAAAAGTGATCGATCACATCAGCTTGATGATAAGCTTGGTGAAGTTGACAACTTCCAAGCATGGAAGTATATGATCTCTCTGAAGAAAATTAATTGGACACCTACATAAGTAGAGAGGTTCCAGTTCCAGAGGGAGATGAGGCTAAAAGCCTTACACCAGAAGAACTTGGTCAAGGCCAAGAAGATCATTGTTGATTCAGTCACGGATCAACTTGTACCACAAGTGTCTTCCCTAAAGACACCGAAAGAGATGTTTGATTCCTTGACCAAGATATTTGAAGGGAAGAACATAAATCAGAATATTACTTTGAGAAACCAGTTGAAGAATGTGAAGATCCAGAATGCAGAGACCATATAGTCATACTTTACAAGGGTGTCTCAAATCAAAGAACAAATTGAAGCGATAAAAGAATAAGTGAAGAATGCATAAGTGGTGATAGCCACCTTGAATAGCCTCCCAGGATCATGGGATTCATTCATTCAAGGAATGTGTGCCAGATGGAAGTTATTACTTTTAGTAGACTCTGGGAAGAAGAAGAAGCTCGACTCATAATAAGAGAAGAGAAGATGGGAGAAACTGAAGATCAATCTCTCACCATCCAAAGAAGATCCCTCAAGCGATGAGGAATACGAAAAACTCAACTCTTGAAGAACCTATTATCCATCTTAGCATTTGCATAAGAAACAATGCTATTATGAATGAAGAAGATGATGAAGTTGAAGGCTCTAGAAGGAGTCTACAAATAAAGATAAGTATTCAATTGTCATATTGTTTTGTTATGCATTTGTTTATATTCAGTGGATGTATTATGCATGATAGAATGTTTTCATTAATGACAGTATACTACTAATATGCATGTGATGGGTAAGTAGCTCATGGTCGTATACAACTGTCCATTGCTACTTATCTAGAATTAAACCTCTTTGCTGACATATTGGATTAGTGCACAATCGCAATGTTGTCCTGGTAGAGATGGAAGGCATCTAGAAACGTTTTGTGAGATATGGATGAATGTTGTATTGGCTGAAATAGTTGCATGATCATATATTTATGCATAATAATTTTCCATTATGAATATTCCTTATGAAATGTTTCTAACCATACAACTAATGCATTTGACTTGTAGGAAAGATCACGTAAAATCGCCTACAAGAAAAGAAGGATGAGACTTGTTCCGAAGAACAAGTAACGATAGTTCAAGATGGAGAATAATATGACGAATGCAACGACATCATTGATGCAGAACCTTCCAGCTATGAAGAAGTAACCAAGAATAAAGGGAAGACCAGTTCAAGAAGAATGATGTCTAGGATGCAGTATCGGTACGTGAAGGGAAGTTCATAGTTCCATCATGCAGTAGATGGAAACATCATGGGATACAAAGCAAGATTCGTAGCACGAGGCTTCTCAAGAAAAGAAGAAATAGACTATGAAGAGACATTTGCAACCAATGGGAGTTGAAACACATACATTATGAGCTTGATGAAGATCTTAACCTTTGCTACAAGGTTGAAGATGAAAGTCTATACACTAGATGGATACATAGAATATTAGTGTCAAAACCCCAAATTTTCACAAAAATTTAAAATTTTGAGATAACATGAAATGTTGAATCTGTGGTTTACTAATAGCTAATGGTTAAAAGAAAAAGAAACAGTCCAATGATTAGTATTACATATTTTCAAATTATGATAACTAAATCAGTTTTCTTTTCATAACATAATAATGTTTACTTGCACTTTGTTTTATTTCAGTTTACTGATGAGTCTTCTTTATTGCAAGTAGGTGGAATCTAACTTTGAATCCTGGGATTACTTAGCATTTATGCTAACGTAGAAAGATTACTGGTTCTTACAGGTTTACAGGTATGACCGAACAAGTAAATGTTTTAAATTCATAAAGTATCAATAAGTGTTTCTATTTGCAATTAATAAGCTTAGTAAATAAGCTGATAAATTCCAAGCAATTTCCATGAGGTAAAGTATTTTGTTTTCTCCAGTTTTTCTTGTAAGACAAGTTCCACTAAATGAGTTCCTTTTGTTATCGATCTTAACGACAGTAAAGATACTTACTGTGGCTCTAAACTTGTAATCTTTGTTGCATAGTAAGTTCTACATTGTTATGCATATTTTGCAATGTTATACTTATTGTACTCTTGTATCGTATACATTATCACAATATTTACTTGAGCATCCAGCTGATCGATACTTTCATTTTGTAGGGAAGCTTACAGCCTGTAAAACTTCTTGTTATTATAAGTGTAATTAGTGTAAAAACAACTGTGTTGTTTCACATGGAAAACTATTTGTCTTTTACTTCTTAAACCTAAGTCAATCCATGTTATTCCAATTTATTATGGACTTGAGTAAGATTATTACATATAATTTTCATTATTACTATAATGCTTTTCTTCTATTAAGTTACTGTCTATAACAGCTTCTAAGGTAGATGTTTTCTATAATGATCAAACTTCTATCCTATGCTAAGCACCAGTTATCTTGTATAATCATAAAATCATCCTACCAAATAAATAGACACGGTAAATTACTAGCAAATGCCAAGTTGAGAAACAACTATTGTCCATTAAATTCTAAACCAATTTGAACTATGTAAAAGAATTCATAAATGTGTTCTTTTACTATACTAGCCAACTTTATAGTTTATTACCATTCGATTTGTTGGTTTTATAAGGGTTATAAACATGAATAAACTACTATGTTTATAAACATACAAGTCTATAGTTAGTTCGAAGGTTCTAAACAAGTCTAAAACAAAGTTGAACTGGTAAAGAATCCATGATTCCACTCTTTACTATGCTATCCACCTTTAGAATTGTCACCAGTTAAGTTGTTGGTTTTAAAAGGATTATAAAACGTGCATACTTAACATTGATTTGCTAGCATACAAGATTACTATAGTTTAAAACATTCTATACATGATTGTTTTCGAGATAAACCAATTTGAGTAAGTGATTACACCTTTCACTAGGTCCACCTTAACATCATGTGGTTTCTCCAAACGCCAAAACAACGCTACGACATTATGATATACATGTGTTATGATAACGTTGGGATATATATATGAGCATATAATATAGTTCATGCATCGTTTGTTAATAAATCATTGTATAAATAATTGGAAATTATTGGAATGCAGGTGACTATAGAGCCCGACCCATGCATGGTTTGATTTTCTTGTGGCATGTGGTCACCTCCTGTCTAAGTATTGGTCCTATAAAACCATTGTAACCCTAACCCTTTACCATTATTCCTCCGCAGTACACGCTGGCCCTTCGAGCTGCTTTGCATGGTTTTCATGGCGGTCATGAGTGATACTCTTGTTTCAGTTGTCCCAACGCCTAGGTTTATCATGCTGTAGTTTCTTGAGCTCGGTCCTATTGCCAAACTCCACCACCGTGGGTTTTTACTCTGCAAGGGTTTGTTGGTTTCATTTGCATTTGGCTTACGACCTGTCTGTGACTCCATTTTGCCTTTCTTTCGTGGCCTGTCACTTTTGTATGAAGCTGAGGCTTCATTGTTGTTAGTGTGCTCCTTCGCCATCGTCGTAGGGTTTGGAGCTTCGTGTTCATGCCTTGATGTTGGTGACATTCCCAATACTAAACTGTTTATTGTCTTTATCCAGGTATATATTTAGTTCTGTATTCCGAATAGCATTACCCATGTTAAATTCTTGTTTACAGTAGGTTTTTATTAGAAAAAGAATTTCAAAACTAACACACTGTGTTATGCACTTACAGGAACCTGTGACTGCTCTTGTGAAAGGAAGAAGATGCTACTAACTGTCTTCGTGGCTCTTGGCTCTGAAACTGGTAAGCCCTGGTTTTCAATGAATGGGTTCTTCACTTACTTGTAACAGGGTAGTCGATAGAGGAAACTCTGAGCTTGGAAACTTGTCCAGCTTCACCATTGTCTATGCAGTTTATTTTAAATGTTAAAGGGTTCTATACTGTTTACAAATCCTCACTTCATCGATGGATAGTCCCGACCGTAAGCTAGGTGTTGTATTTGGTTTAAAATCTCAACCTTATGGCTTGTTAATGTAATGCAATGGATTTTAAGACAGTTTGTCTTCGAGCTTAGACTCGTTTTTGTAGTATACTGTTTGGTAACTCTGTGTAAATAGGGTTTTACCCTATTCAACTGTGAATAAAGAAATTTACTGTTTATTGTGTTTTGTGATATAATGTAGTTATTTATTTTAAGCCGTAACTGTAACTCCTTCATAGAGTAATTTGTAATAACTCTTGGTTGGCTCAGGAATAAGAGCTAGGGTTTCCTGAATGAAACCCTTATTTGTTACAAGAACTGTAACCAGTCTGCAATAATTTAAGTGTTCACTGATTAAAATGATCTAAACAAATGGATTATAGCTTAGTTGTTTTTATTTGAAACAATATATTTAGATTAGGGTTTTGAACTTGTAGTTTTCTTTTGCAGGTATAAATCTGTTGTTAAATACAGAACAGTTCTTTACATAGATATGCATTTTATTTATATTAATCATTAACCTATTCTTAATGTTTTATTTACTTAAGATGACAGATTGAGAATTACTCAGAGTTCTTTAAAAAGTAAAGACATAGAGTCTGTATCTTAGTTTAGTTAATATCATAAGTAAATAAACTATATGTTTAGTAGTTATATTTTAATTGAACTGAATATAAACAAGGTAGCTTGACTGTGTTTCTTCTACTGCATTTGCAAATAGTTACTAAATAAATACAAAGGAATATATCTATAATGTAACACAGTTTAACCTCCTGCATAATTTAACTTGAATAAAACAAAGAATAATCTACTGTATATAATTACAACATTTATCCACTAAGGTATTTTCTTAACATATTAATCCTTCTATCTGTACTAAATTACTGCTATTTCTTTTTCCAGTATATGTACATACATCAGCTTGTAAAACAATAACATAGATAACCAAGTTATTATTCTTTTTGATAATAACCTACATACTGAAATAAATTACTCTGCTATTATGATATGCATAACACATCTAATCATTTCAGTCTCTTATCATTTCATTCATCTATTTTAAATACTTTGTTTGTGCTAGAGTACAGTCTAGTCCTTCGAGACGTGGAAAAACATAGATTAGAATTTATTTTCCATCTATTTCAGATTCATTCCTTCAATAATCTAAAAGGTTACTAACTCTAACATTTTACAACTGAATATTTAACATTCATTTAATAGTCAGATTCACATTTAACTATCTAACACATTAAAACAAGGAATGTAGAACCTGATTAGGATGGACAACAACAGTGTTAGGAGGTCGTTCCTCCCTACCAACTCCTAGAGAGCGCTCAAACAACGCTTCCTCAGGACCCCCGAGCCTATTCCTGGTCTTCTTGGTTGAGAACTGGTGGAGCATGCAAACAATAGACTAGTCCAATGACTCAGTAAGCACTATGCACTCAGCAGTAAGATCCTTCAGCTGAAAAGCTACACTAGATCACTTAGCAGCTATCCCCTCAAACTCTTCCCACAATTCCCTTCCATTGAATTTCTCTGAATTACATTCACCTGAATGATCACTTCTCTAGAATGAGCAGCCTCAGCTCTCTTCAATGGGTATTTTTATAAAGATTGCCTAGGTCTTTTGGGTCAGTTGTCATTAATTGAGCCACCTGCTCTGATCCCACTTTCTTGGGGAATCATGACCCCAAATGTAGGGAGGTTGCCACTTGCACCAGTTGGAAGTGGTTTGAGGATGCTGCCACATGTCTGTTTTCTCTCCACCCAGTCTCCTCCACCAATTTGACCAATAAACACTCTTTTAATAGCTCTCCTAAGCTGTTGTCTCCACCTTTATTTATTTATAATTAAAATATTCAGAATTACATTAAACATCCTTGACTCTGTTGAGTCATCAATTACAACTTAGCATAAAATTTAACATATTTTCCTTAAATAAAATCAAATAAGATAATATTGTTTTTGCAAAAATTGGGGCATGTGACATACACACCCCCTTAGAACATAACATCATCCTCGATGTTATTTATTCTTCATCCTCAGAATTCCCTTGGAACAGAATTGGATATGCATCTCGCATATTACTTTCCAATTCCCAGGTGGTGTCCTTTGGAATAAGGTGCTTCCATTGCACCTTCACCTGTCCAATGGTGCGATTCCGAAGTGTGATCTCCCTCCGCCCGAGGATACAGTCTGGTTCCACCAGAAAATCTCCTTTTGGTTCCACCTGTACATCATTCCAGTTAACAACATGGGTAGCATCATGAACATATTTCTTTAATACAGAAATGTGAAAAACATTATGTACTCTTAAATTTGGTGGTAATGCTAATTGGTAAGCTACTTGTCCAATCCTGGACATAATTTCAAATGGACCACAGTAACGAGGTGCTAATTTTGCACAACTCCCCAATCTCAAAGAGCTCTTTTTGGGCCTCACCTTGATGAACACATGTTCTCCTACCTGAAACTCCTTTAGAGTTCTTTTAAGGTCTGCTTGGATTTTCTGTCGATCCTATGAAACTTTCAGATTACCTTGTACCTGCTTTACAATTTCTTCCATTTCCTTTAACAATCCAGGACCTAATACCAATCTATCCATCGGATTACTCCAAGAGATAGGAGTATTACATTTCCTTCCATACAAAATTTTGAAAGGACTAAATCTGGATGATGCCTGATAATTATTATTATAAGCAAATTCTACCAGATGCAAATAATCCTCCCATTTACCTGGCTGATCTTTCACGTACATTCTTAATAGATCTTCCAGTACTTGGTTTACTCTTTTAGTTTGTCCATTCGTTTGAGGATGGAATGAAGTACTAAAATTTAATGTAGTGTTTAATCCTTTAAATAGATATTTCCAAAAGTTACCTGTAAATTTAGGATCTCTATCTGAGATTATGACTTTCAGTATTCCATGTAGTCGAAAAATCTGTTTTAAAAAGATATCAGCTATGTTTGCAGCTTTGTATGTAGTTTTAACAGGTATAAAGTGAGTTGCTTTACTTAACTTATCAACCACTACCATGATCGAATCATTTCAGATTCTAATTTCTAGGCAGTCCAGTAACAAAATCGAGACTAATTATCTCCCATTTCCAGCTAGGGATGGGTAATGGCTGAAGTAATCTAGCTAGGTGTTGACGTTCATTTTTCACTTGCTGGCATTCAAAACACCTAGCAATATATTCTGCTAATTCAGTCTTCATATTTGGACAAAAATATTCTTTTCTTAACATAGTTATAGTCTTTTGATAGCCTGGATGACCGGAGTATGGAGTTTTATGAATTTCATCCAAAATTAACAACTTAACTTTAGGTACTTTTAGGAACATATATTCTGTCTTTATACGGTAAAAATTATTTTGCATTCAAACTATACCCTTTACTTAAGCTTTCTGTTGGATTTTCTTTAGTTTTAGCTTGTAAATTTTGGTAAATTTCATCTTATTCTATTCCTGCTTTAAGTTGTTCATCCAAATCTGTAGTATAAGTGCTGATAACTGATGCAAAATTCAAACTTGCATTCCTACTTAATGCATCAGCAACTTTATTTTCTTTACCTTTAATGTGTTGAATTTTGAAATCATACTCACTTAGGAAAGCTAGCCACCTAGATTGTCTAGCATTTAGATTAGGATGATCTAACAGATACTTTAATCCTTTATTATCAGTCATTAAAATAAATTTTCTGCCAATTAGGTGATGTCGCCACATCTTTAGAGCATGTATAATAGCTGCTAATTCCAGATCATAAGTTGCATAATTCTTTTCATGAATTTTTAATTTTCTAAACTCATAGGGAATAACATGCCCTTCTTGAGTCAGAACACCGCCTAAGCCATCATTGCAGGCGTCAGTGCACACTACAAATTCTTTATTTGGATCAACTATTCTTAAAATAGGTGTGCTGGTTAATAAAGTTTTTAACTTTTTAAAGCTTTCCTCACATTTCTGGTTCCAATCAAACTTCTTTCCTTTCTTCTGCAAAGAAGTTATCGGATTCGCGATCCTCGAAAAACCTTCAATGAACCTCCGGTAATAACCGGTAATTCCCATGAAAGATCGAACATCAGTTACATCCTTGGGAACCGGCCATTTTTTGATCGCCCTTATCTTTTTGGGGTCTACTGAAATCCCTTCCTTGGTCACCACATGACCTAAGTACTAAATCTTATGCTTGAAGAAATCACATTTACTAAACTTTGCAAAGAGTTGATGATCTCGTAACTCTTGCAAAACAATTTTTAAATGTTCTTTATGTTCTTCTTCAGTTTTTGAATAGATTAAAATGTCGTCGATAAACATGACCACAAACTTATATAGATACTTATACATAACTTTGTTCATTAAACACATAAAAACAACTGGGACATTAGTAAGCCCAAATGACATGACGACAAACTCGTAATGGCCATATCTAGTTCTAAAAGCCATTTTAAAGATGTCTTCATCTTTAATCCTAACCTGATGATATCCAGACCTTAAATCTATTTTTGAAAACACCATGGCTCCATGTAGTTGATCAAATAGATCATCTATGTGGGGCAACGGGTATCGATTTTTAATGGTCATATTATTCAACTGACGGTAATCTATGCAAAGTCACATGGTTTCGTCCTTTTTCTTAATGAAGATGACAGGTGCCCCCTAGGGAGACACACTAAGTCGAATATACTTTTTATCAATTAGTTATTTTAATTGAGACTTTAATTCATTAAGTTCAAGTATGTTCATTCGATAAGGGGCCTTTGAGCTAGGTAATGCACCAGGTACCAGCTCAATGGTAAAATCCAATTCCCTTTTCAGAGGTAGTCCCGAAAATACATCAACATATTCTCTTAAGACTGGTATGTCTTCCAATTTTAATTTATCTGTCTTATTTAGATTCTCCTCATCAGTTATTGTTACTACATAAGCTTTGCAACCCTTCCTAATAGCTATCTTAAGTTGTAGAGCAGAAATCTGTCTTATGGTAGTTTTTCTAGGGATTCCTTTTACACTTACTGGTTTTCCATCACTGTTTATACATGTGAAGGTTTTATCATAACAATTTAAAATCACCCTATGTTGTTCTAACTAATCCATATCGATCAGTAAATCATAAGAACAAAGAGGCAATACATTAAGCTTTACAACAATTTCAAAATGATCCATAACTACTGCACATTCTTTTACAAAACAAATTACCTTTCTTTTAGCACCAATGGCTAACTGAACTAACCAAGAATTCTCAAATTTTTCAACAGTTAACTTACATTTTTCTACCATTTTAGGTGCAATATAACTGAGACTAGCTCCTAGATCAATCAAAATAGTTATATGGGTTTGATTTATCATACCTTCTACTTCCACCATGGAAGTTTGATATTCTGCTTGTGGATTCTTCAAGGCTGCATTGATTCTGGGCATATTCCTCGCTAATTCCCCAACAGTCATCTCCTCCTGTATGGTATGAATATTGCTGACAGTTTCTTTCCGATTATGACAGACTGAAACATAGTGTGGGCCATTACACTCCCAACACTTTATAGGTTCTTTGCGCTCAAATTTCTTGGTATAATTACCATGGTTCTTGGTAGTCCCTAAAATACATCAACATATTCTCTTAAGACTGGTACATCTTCCAATTTTAATTTATCTATCTTATTTAGATTCTCCTCATCATTTATTGTTACTACATAAGCTTTGCAACCCTTCCTAACAGCTCTCTTAAGTTGTAGAGTAGAAATCTGCCTTATGGTAGTTTTTCTAGGGATTCCTTTTACACTTACTGGTTTTCCATCACTGTTTATACATGTAAAGGTTTTATCATAACAATTTAAAATCACCCTATGTTGTTCTAACCAATCCATACCGATCAGTAAATCATAAGAACCAAGAGGCAATACATTAAGCTTTACAACAGTTTCAAAATGATCCATGACTACTGTACATTCTTTTACAAAACAAGTTACCTTTCTTTTAGCACCAATGGCTAACTGAACTAACCAAGAATTCTCAAATTTTTCAACAGTTAACTTACATTTTTCTACCATTTTAGGTGCAATATAACTGAGACTAACTCCTGGATCAATCAAAATAGTTATATGGGTTTGATTTATCATACCTTCTACTTCCACCATGGAAGTTTGATATTCTGCTTGTCGATTCTCCAAGGCTACATTGATTCCGGGCATATTCCTCGCTAATTCCCGAACAATCATCTCCTCCTGTATGGTATGAATATTGCTAACAGTCTTTTTTCGATTATGACAAACTGAAGCATAGTGTGGGCCATTACACTCCCAACACTTTATAGGTTCTTTGCGCTCAAAGTTCTTGGTATAATTACCATGGTTATTAGCAAATTCTTTACCCTTGGAATTATTCTGATTGCTTGGTGAATTATTCTTATTTCCTTGGAAATTCTTATTAGGATAATTTTTGGCCTTATTGTTCTTAGAATTTCTGTTGGGCACAAATTCTTTCTTCTTTTGATCATACTGGTTGTTATTCTTCTTGGCCTTCCAGTTGGCCATGCTTTCCTTCTTCCAATTCTGTTCATAACAGAAGTTGGCTTTCCTCATGGCTTCTTCCAAAGTATTTGGATTACCATACTCAATCATGTCCTTAATATGATAAGGTAGACAGCTGAGGAATCGATGTACCTTTGGTTTATCATCTACAAGGTATGGCACATACCTAAGCAGACTCAAAAACTTGTTGTTTAGATCTTTCATTGTCATTGATCATAATTTAAGCTCATGAAATTCTTTTTCTCTCTCTTCATAGTATTGCTTAGACAAAAATTTATTTTTAAAGTACCTCTAGAAGGTACTCCAATTTACATTCTTCTCTTTTATTCCCTTAACTCTCTTCAAGTCCTGCCACCAATGTCAGCCTTTCCTGAGAGATTGTAGTAGCCATTCTAGCATTTAATTGGTTAGAATAGTTATATATAAGTACTTCTTTATCCCAGATAACCAAGCTTTCGCTTCCTCCCCCTTCTCAGTCTCTCCATTAAATGTTGGTGGTTTTATTTTTTTGAATTCCCCAGAAACTTTCTCATAGGGTTTGTATTTCCTCTTTTTAGTGTAATGATTGTCATCACTACTATCACTAGTAGAATGCAAATTACGTTGTTCACCAAACATCTCTGAAGATTAACTACTTTCATTTTTAATATGTTTCATCTTTTTAAATTTACGTTGATGACTTGTATCTTCTGATTCAGTTCTTCTACCCCTACCCTCAGTTTGAAACCTTTATGTTAGGATCTGATTCAGCTCCTCTTGAGCCCTCAGAATCCTTTCATTCTCTCGTTTTACAGATTCCATTTCAGATTTTAGGTTTTTTACTATTTGTAACTGTTCTAAAGAATTGGTAGTTAAATCTTCTGGTATAGGATCTATTGGTAAGTTTTCTGGTTCAGTAAATGGAGATTCCTCCTCTACATATTCCTCCAACTTTTCCATACCTATTTGTTAAACTTCAGAAACAATTTCTCTGTTGAATAACATTTAAAATAAAATACATCAGCATAATAATTCAATTTACTATTTCATAAAAGCTAGTTGGGCTTCATCAAGGCCTAGTGTTTGAACCTTGTGCTTTGATACCACATGTTAAAACCTTAAATTTTCACAAAAATTTAAAATTTTGAGATAACATGAAATGTTGAATCTGCAGTTTACTAACAGCTAATGGTTAGAAGTGAAAGAAATAGTCCAATGATTAGTATTACATATTTTCAAATTATGATAACTAAAGCAGTTTCCTTTTCGTAGCATAATAAGGTTTACTTGCGCTTTGTTTTATTTCAGTTTACTCATGAGTCTTCTTTATTGCAAGTAGGTGGAATCTAACTTTGAATCTTGGGCTTACTTAGAATTTATGCTAATGCAGAAAGATTACTGGTTCTTACAGGTTTACAGGTATGACCGAACAAGTAAACATTTTAAATTCATAAAGTATCAAGAAGTTTTTCTATTTGCAATTAATAAGCTTAGTAAATAAACTGATAAATTCCAAGCAATTTCCATGAGGTAAAGTAGTTTGTTTTCTCCAGTTTTTCTTGTAAGCCAAGTTCCAATAAATGAGTTCCTTTCTTTATCGATCTTAACTACAGTAAAGATACTTACTGTGGCTCTAAACTTGTAATCTTTGTTGCATAATAACTTCTACTTTGTTATGCTTATTCTGCAATGTTATACTTATTGTACTATTGTATTGTATACATTATCACAATATTTACTTGAGTATCCAGCTAATCGATACTTTCATTTTGTAGGGAAGCTTACAGCCTGTAAAAATTCTTGTTATTATAAGTGTAATTAGTGTAAAAACAATTGCGTTGTTTCACATGGAAAACTGTTTGTCTTTTACTTCTTAAACCTAAGTCAATCCATGTTATACCAATTGATTATGGACTTGAGTAAGATTATTACATATAATTTTCATTATTACTATAATGTTTTTCTTGTATTAAGTTACTGTCTATAACAACTTCTAAGGTAGATGTTTTCTATAATGATTAACCTTCTATCCTATGCTAAGCACCAGTTATCTTGTATAATCATAAAATCATCCTACCAAATAAATAGACATGGTAAATTACTAGCAAATGCCAAGTTGAGAAACAACTATTGTCTATTAAAATCTAAACCAATTTGAACTATGTAAAAGAATTCATAAATGTGTTCTTTTACTATACTAGCCAACTTTATAGTTTATTACCATTCGATTTGTTGGTTTTATAAGGGTTATAAACATGAATAAACTATTATGTTTATAAACATACAAGTCTATAGTTAGTTCGAAGGTTCTAAACAAGTCTAAAAAAAAGTTGAACTGGTAAAGAATCCATGATTCCACTCTTTACTATGCTATCCAGCTTTATAATTTTCACCACTTCAGTTGTTGGTTTTAAAAGGATTATAAAACGTGCGTACTTAACATTGATTTGCTAGCATACAAGCTTACTATAGTTTAAAACATTCTATACATGATTGTTTTCGGGATAAACCAATTTGAGTAAGTGATTACACCTTAACATAATGTGGTTTCTCCAAATGCCAAAACAACGCTACAACATTATGATATACATGTGTTATGATAACGTTGGGATATATATATGAGCATATATTATAGTTCATGCATCGTTTGTCAATAAATCATTGTATAAATAATTGGAAATTATTGGAATGTAGGTGACTATAGAGCCCGACCCATGCATGGTTTGATTTTCTTATGGCACGTGGTCACCTCCTGTCCAAGTATTGGTCATATAAAACCATTGTAACCCTAACCCTTTACCATTCTTCCTCCGCAGTTCACGCTGGCCCTTCGGGCTACTTTGCATGGTTTTCATGGCAGTCGTGAGTGATACTCTTGTTTCAGTTGTCCCAATGCCTAGGTTTATCATGTTGTAGTTTCTTGAGCTCAGTCCTGTTGCCAAACTCCACCACCGTGGGTTTTTACTCTACAAGGGTTTGTTGGTTTCGTTTGCATTTGGCTTACGACCTGTCTGTGACTCCATTTTGCCTTTCTTTCGTGGTCTGTCACTTCTGTATGAAGCTGAGGCTTCGTTGCTGTTGGTGTGCTCCTTCGCCATCGTTTTAGGGTTTGGAGATTCATGTTCACGGCTTGCTATTGGTGACAGTCCCAATACTAAACTGTTTATTTTCTTTATCCATGTATATATTTAGTTCTGTATTCCGAATAGAATTACCCATGTTAAATTTGTGTTTATGGTAGGTTTTTATTAGAAAAATAATTTCAAAACTAACACACCGTGTTACGCACTTGCAAGAACCTGTGACCACTCTTGTGAAAAGAAGAAGATGCTGCTAACTGTCTTCGTGGCTCTTGGCTCCGAAACTGGTAAGCCCTGATTTTCAATGAACGGGTTCTTCCCTTACTTGTAATAGGGTAGTCAATTAAGGAAACCCTGAGCTTGGAAACTTGTCCAGCTTCGCCATTGTCTATGCAAATTCTTTTAAATGTTAAAGGGTTCCATACTGTTTACAAATCCTCGTGTCATCGATGGATAGTCTCGACCGTAAGTTGGGTGTTGTATTTGGTTTAAAATCTCAGCCTTATGGCTTGTTAATGTAATGCAATGAATTTTAAGACAGTTTGTCTTCGATCTTAGACTCGTTTTTGCAGTATACTATTTGGTAACTCTGTGTAAATAGGGTTTTACCCTATTCAACTGTGAATAAAGAAATTTACTGTTTATTGTGTTTTGTGATATAATGTAGTTATTTATTTTAAGCCGTAACTGTAACTCCTTCATAGAGTAATTTGTAATAACTCTTGGTTGGCTCAGGAATAAGAGCTAGGGTTTCCTAAATGAAACCCTTATTTGTTACAAGGACTGTAACCAGTCTGCAATAATTTAAGTGTTCACTAATATAAAATGATCTAAACAAATGGATTATAGCTTAGTTGTTTTTATTTGAAACAATATATTTAGATTAGGGTTTTGAACCTGTAGTTTTCTTTTGCAGGTATAAATCTGTTGTTAAATACAGAACAGTTCTTTACATAGATATTCATTTTATTTATATTAATCATTAACCTATTCTTAATGTTTTATTTACTTAAGATGACAGATTGAGAATTACTCAGAGTTCTTTAAAAAGTAAAGACATAGAGTCTGTATCTTAGTTTAGTTAATATCATAAGTAAATAAACTATATGTTTAGTAGTTATATTTCAATTGGACTGAATATAAACAAGGTAGCTTGACTGTGTTTCTTCTACTGCATTTGCAAATAGTTACTAAATAAATACAAAGGAATATATCTATAATGTAACATAGTTTAACCTCTTGCATAATTTAACTTGAATAAAACAAAGAATAATCTACTGTCTATAATTACAACATTTATCCACTAAGGTATTTTCTTAACATATTAATCCTTCTATCTGTACTAAATTACTGCTTCTTCTTTTTCCAGTATATGTACATACATCAGCTTGTAAAACAATAACATAGATAATCGGGTTATTATTCTTTTTGATAATAACCTACATACTGAAATAAATTACTCTGCTATTATGATATGCATAACACATCTAATCATTTCCTTCATCTATTTTAAATACTCTATCTGTGCTGGAGTACGGTCTGGTCCTTCCAGACGTGGAAAAACACAGATTAGAATTTATTTTCCATCTATTTCAGATTCATTCCTTCAATAATCTAAAAGGTTACTAACTCTAACATTTTACAACTGAATATTTAACATTCATTTAACAGTTAGATTCACATTTAACTATCTAACACAGTAAAACAAAGAATGTAGAACCTGATTAGGATGGACAACAACAGCATTAGGAGGTCGTTCCTCCCTGCCAACTCCTGGAGAGCGCTCAAACAACGCTTCATCAGGACCCCCGAGTCTGTTCCTGGTCTTCTTGGCTGAGAGCTGGTGGAGCATGCAAACAATAGACTAGTCCAATGACTCAGTAAGCACTATGCACTCAGCAGTAAGATCCTTCAGCTAAAAATCCGCACTAGATCACTTAGCAGTTATCCCCTCAAACTCTTCCCACAATTCCCTTCCATTGAATTTCTCTAAAGTACATTCACCTGAATGATCACTTCTCTAGAATGAGCTGCCTCAGGTCTCTTCAATGGGTATTTTTATAAATATTTCCTAGGTCTTTTGGGTCAGTTGTCATTAATTGAGCCCCTTGCTCTGATCCCACTTTCTTGGGGAATCATGACCCCAAATGTAGGGAGGTTGCCACCTGCAACAATTGGAAGTGGTTTGAGGATGCTGCCACATGTCTATTTGCTCTCCACCTAGTCTCCTCCACCAATTTGACCAGTAAACACTCTTTTAACAGCTCTCCTAAGTTGTTGTCTCCACCTTTATTTATTTATAATTAAAATATTCAAAATTACATTAAACATCCTTGACTCTCCTGAGTGATCAATTACAACTTAGCATAAAATTTAACATATTGTCCTTAAATAAAATAAAATAAGATATTATTGTTTTTGCAAAAATTGGGGCATGTGACAATTAGTAGGATAGGAATCTACTTGTCACTCCAGTACATAATGTTTTAGTGCATAGAGTACGAAAGACAGAGGGAGTATGATGCTCCGCTTCAGAGGGAGTGACTACAAAATATCTTGAGGTTCAACCTGGTATGACAAGATGGACAGATTACTGATGACTCTAGCCTTTACTGAGAGTAAAAAGGATTCCAACCTTTGCTTCAAGGTTGAAGGCGGAAGACCAGTGATGCTCCTGTTATATGTCGATGACTTGTTCCTGACAAAAAAGAGGAACTCATTAAATTTGCAAGAAGAAGACTTGTTTTCGAGTTCGAGATAAAGGACTTGGGGATGATGCACTACGTTCTAGGCATGGAGGTGTGGACAAGGGAAGTATGCAGCAGATATCCTGAAGAGGTTCAAGATGATGGACTGCAAGACCATGACCACACCTATGGCATCGAACCTGAAGCTAATGAGTGTTGCTTCATTAGAGTCAGTTGATGCCACGATGTATCGTCAGATGATTTATTCCTTGATGTACTTGACGAATACGAGACCATATATTTGCTTTTCTATGAACACATTGAGACATGTTCACCTCATGGTTTCAAAGCATGCAGTGAGGTACCTGAAGGGTACAGTTGATTATGGGCTTAAGTATGAGGCAAATCAGAATATTAACCTGGAGGGTTATGAGGATTCGTATTAGGCAGGAAGTGCCATTGATAGGAAGAGCAATTCAAGGTGCTACTTCAGTATGAGATCAGGTGTGATCTCTTGGTTTGGCAGGATGGAGTCTTGCATGGCGCTGAGTACAGCCAAGGAAAAAGATGTTGCCACTTGCTATTTGGGAGGTAGTATTTTTCTTTTGAAAACTACTATTTGATTTTATTGATCTGACTTGCATTTTTGGTATGATGCAGAGAGGAGCAGTGAAGCTCCAATTTGTGATCCAGATCAAGATCTCTCGAAAGAGGGAGTTCTAGCATAGCTAGTGAGACAGATTGTCTGAGCATAAATCCTAGTGAAGCTCGTAGGTTGCTTAGACATAAACGGTCCTGTAGGTTGTCCTCGGATGTAATCAGTCTTGGGGAAGCTCACAAGTTATCCTTGGACGTAATCATCCCTGATGTAATTCTATGCTAGAAATGGCCAGAGTGAAGTTTGAGTACTTCTTGGAGAAGCTTGGTGTTATCCAGATCGAGGTTCCTTCCAAAGGGAAGTGATGATTTCGTGAGCCCTTCTGACATGGTGAGAGGATTGGTTCCTTCCATGGTCATATATAAGTGTTGTGCCCTTCTAACACGGTGAGAGGATTGGTTCCTTCCATTGTCAAATGTAAGAGCTGTGACATGGTGAGAGGATTGGTTCCTTCCATTGTCAAATGTAAGAGCTGTGACATGGTGAGAGGATTGGTTCCTTCCATTGTCAGATGTACGTGATGATGCCACATCTAACATGAAAAGGGGCTGGCTCTGTGAAGAAACATTTAGTATGAAAAAGGATTAGCTCTATGTAGATCCCACATCCAGCATGAAAAAGGGTTGGCTCTATGAAGACACATCTAGTATGAAAAAGGACTAGCTCTGTGTAGATCCCACATCTAGTATGAAAAAGAACTAGCTCTGTGAAGACACGTCTAGTATGAAAAAGGACTAGCTCTGTGTAGATCCCACATCCAGCATGAAAAAGGGCTGGCTCTTTGAAGACACATCTAGTATGAAAAAGGACTAGCTCTGTTTAGATCCCACATCTAGTATGAAAAAGGACTAGCTCTGTGAAGACACATCTAGTATGAAAAAGGACTAGCTCTGTGATGATACATCCAGTATGAAAAAGGACTGGCTCTGTAGATGTGCATCCAGCATGAAAAAGGGTTGGATCTGTCGAAGAAGACCTACATGTAGGCTGGGCCTACAACCAGCATGAAAAAGGGCTAGCTTTGTAGAACTTCCTGTGATGAGAAGAATCAAGAGATAACACCTGTGATGATGATCCAGTAGTAATGATCCAGATCGAGTAATGATCTAGATCTAGTGATGATGATCAAGCAATGATGGTCCATATCGAGTGATGATCCAGATCCAGTGATGATGTCCCCGAGATGATCCAGATCCAGTGATGATCCAGATCTAGTGATGATGATCCAGATCAAGTGATGATCCAGATCCAGTGATGAAGATGACTTGAAGATGAATATAACTTGAAGATGAAGATAACTTAAAGATGAAGATGACGAGATGATTTAGTTAATACAGAGAAGAATACCAGTGCTGACAAATTGTGTTGAGAGAATACCTTCCTAGTTAAGAGGGAGTGTTGATGTATTTGTAACTTCAGAATGTATTCACCTGTATATCTTATGTATTGTACCCCGATGTTTATTCTGGGAAGTGTCTGTAATGTATTAAAGTCATGTCATGCCCCGATGTGCTTGTCGGGAGATTCAATAATGTAAACAAGTCATTTCAAGTCATTGTGGGTAACCCTCCTATTGTTCAAGGGTTACAGTCCCCGCAGTTGTGGGGCCCTAGGGTTATTAGACTATCTTAGAGAAGTCGACCCTAGGTGAGTTATTGTAAGTCGGGGAAATAGTCTCCACCATTGTGTTAAGGATAACCCTCCTTGTTGGTCGGAAGGGAAAAGTCCCCACAAGTTGTGGGGAACTAGGGTTATTAGACTCTCCTAGAGATGTCGGCGCTAGTAAGTAATTGTTAAGTGGGGCCGACATGTTGAAGTGGACATTAAGTGAACGAATGAATATAAATAGAGAGTGAGTCTCTCTATTTATCACACACAAACTCACTCACTGGGGCACATGAGTGAGAGAGAAGTTGCTGGGACAAGAGAGAGACTACTACTTTCGGGAGATCATCTTTATGTTTTCGGGTTTTACTTTTGGTGATGATTCTATCTCTAAGGAATTTGCGGGGTTTTCTCCTTTATGGTTTCCCTGAGGAAAATTCTTTGTGTCTCTTGTCTCTTGTGTTTATTGCTGTGCATGTTATTCTCTCAGTTAAAGATNCCAACATCTTCCATTTGGCCTACCATCCATGCAAACAAATAGATAGTCTCCACATCAACCTACACCCCCACCACTATTATAACCAAAACCACAAGGATACAGGGAGAAAAAAACTGCAAACAATAAGCTATTATATTCAGCATGAATCCATTTTCCACCTTTTTTACATGGTTGGTACTATGCCCTTGAACATGGAAGGGATTAAATCCATGAGAAAACTAAAAAACCTAAACCCTAGCTATTAGTTTCTGCAATAAAACCTAGATCCAACTATTTTCCTTTGATGAAACCTTAATAAAAATCTCCACCACATAATCAAAATATTTTGATTATAGATATTATGTGATTGGGTGTTATGTTACAAATTTTACCCAATCACATAATATTTATAATCAAAACATTTTGATCAATTAAATGCGTACTTATCAAGAAACTTTTTTGGGTCAACAAGAACTAAGTGGTCAACCACATGTGCATATGGATTGTACTTCATGAATATTTTTAAGTTGTGAATATGAAAGTGTTGTGACTTTATAATTTGAAACTTCTCTTGGTCTTCTGCGGGTATATAAAGTTGCTACACATTTAATTGAGATATATGCCCATTTTCAACCAATTTTTTCTTCTTCAATCAATCTATAATGACATGTTGTGTTGTTTTGATAATACCAACATCTAGGTCAACACTTGGAGTTATGGTTTCACTACTGGCCCTAAAATATTCATTGTTATATTCGGGTTTAACCATGGTTTTTTCATTAATAACAACATTATCTATCCTCCTTTTATGACTTAAAGGAGTTTCATTTAAATCAACAATGTCTTCATCATCTACATGAATCGAAACACCCTCAACCAAATTTATTTTAAGTTTCTCATGTTTATTCATCTTTTTAGCAAGAGTAGGAATCTCATTGGCATCTATATCAACATGATCTTCAATTGAGGTTTCTACACTTTTAAATGTAACATTTATAGCCTTATTAGATTGTTGAATTTCCTTTCCTTTTTGTTCTTTATGTGTCTCTAATTCTGTAGTTTGAGCTTTCAACACTTTTTGTTTCTTTTTACTTCTTGTGTCTTGTCGATATGAAAGGAACTAATGACATCCATAATATTTTCCTTTGTAGAATAAGTTCCCCCCAACTTATGTGAAAGTGACATAACAAAACCTCATAAAAATAAAAACAGCATGGCATTACATATGTTACAAAATATATAATTGTACTTATAATATATAAAAACATAATTAAGAATAACCAAACTTACATTTCCACTCTCGATATCTTGCGTGATATTTGCATGCAAATATGTAAAGCTTTCTTCTATCTTATAATTTGATACTTTGAAACAATATCTTCTATTGATATATGTCTTATCTTGTTTCAAAAGTGCATAAACAATCTATGTACTCGACACCAAACATTTATCTTGCAACAAGCCAAGTACTTGATAATCTGATTACACATGTGCAACCTAATCTTAATACTAGTATATTTTTCTTCCATTGTTTCTATGCTTGTCCTTCACATACCATATTGGCCAATTTTTTTTTCTCTAATGCATATTTCAAATCTCTAGCATTCATCACAATTGTTGAAATCTCAGATGACAAACCTTGAACATAAGTGATACACTTTTGTTGGATAGAATTCTCAGATGCCCCAACCACATTTTGGCTTCCATGGTCACATACATTGATCCATAAACATTTTAATATAACTTTCTTGATGTCATTCTCCCTTAACAAAAAAATAAAAGTAAAAGTATGCCTTTAAATGAAAATGAATAACCGTTCAAAATTGGAAAAAAGGAAAAGAAAAATACTGAACTTATAAAAGAAATTGTAAAGAATTAAAAATTACAAATCTCAACAAAAATAGAATATTAAAACTTGAAAAAAATTAAACAAGAAAATAATAGAAAAAATACTAAACATATAAAAAAATGGTTGTCCCAATTCTATCCTTCCGCAGCCTTTGTCAAGTGTTCCAATGAGCCCTACAATCAGATTGCCATGGGTAACACTCTCCCTCCCCTTCACTTGGGGTGTGTCCTAGTACTCTCACTCTCCCTCCCCTATGCCAGGATTGGGCACACTCTCGATGGAGGGGAGGGGGGGGGTGATCCTATGGGTGCATAAGGGAGTTCTCGGGGCTCAAATAGAGCCCTCCTCCCATGAGCACAAGTGGTAGTCCTGGGTTATCCCTCGGGAACCCACACGAACATCCCCTCCTTCCCCCTTGTCAGGAGTGCACATGTTGACCTTCTTTTCTCTTCCTTGTCTCGACCCGTGGATCAAAAACAACACAATACCAACAAGACACCAAAATACATCGGCCCAACAGAGCAAGCTCAGGTGGCAACTCCCGCGAAGTAGGCGCAGTTTCACCTGAGATATCTTAATGGGTAACTGCCATAACCATGTTTCCGCAGTTGGCGAGGGATTCCAGTCCCTTGGTGCGTGGCCAAGGTGCTTGACAAAGACGATGGGATGGAGTCCTTCACTTTGCGATAGTGGCACAACCAAGTGCCACAGGTCAACCGCGCAACACGACCTTGTCCTTAATCCTTAGCAACTTGTGTAACTGTGCAACGCAGTCTATTCCTTATACTTGACAGACAATGCGTGACTTATATTGTACTTAGCAGATTAACCATGAACTTATACACAACAGTCCAACAATAATTTAAACAATCATTCATTCATACTACGACATACATTCAACAACAACTATAATTGTAATAGTGTAAGATAAGAAAACATTCACATAGACATTCAATCATATAACATAGGAAATAACGTGGAAACCCATCTCGGAAAAACCACCAAGGCGCTCTTCATCTAGCATGAGAAATATAGGTAGCACCTTGTATCCTGCAACTTGCAGACTATTCTTAAGATATGTCTTTTTGACTCAATATTCTTACTTTCGTGCTATCTGGTTTATTGCTTCTATCTACTCCTACTGATCTGCACACAACCTGGATCGACACTTCTACTTTATTAGCGATATGTGCACATAGCTGCAAGATTCGCGGCTCAATAACCTTCTCCTTCTACTAGACTCTCCTCTTGAGCCGACTACTAAACTACTACTGACTCTAATTTAATATTATCTAACTAAAAAACACTGAAGCTAACCCTTATACAGAACGAGTTCCTCCTATCTATACTATTTACCAGACCAAGGAGGGCCGACTGAGTACTACTCAGTTATTACAGGCTCAAGTGGTTACAAAATATCTCTGTTACATTAAATTCTATCCCATACCTAGCCGCAAAAGTCCTGTATTCATTAACCACAGCCTTAACTAGCTGCAAAAAAATTCCTTTAGTCTTCTGTACTAGTCATAACTAGCCGCAAAAATATCCTTCTATTTTCTACTGGTTCATCCTTCTGTTGTCTTCCTTGACTTCCGCTTATCCAGCAATAACTCTTCTACTTGCCTCTTCCACCGACTCTGGATATGATTTTTATCGTTACACCAACCCTGTCAAAGCTTCCTCTACTCTGTGCTTCCTTCTTGACCTGTTTTTCCCTTGTCGCGTGCGCACTTTTCCTCCTTTTCACACACGTCAGATCCTTCCTTGTGCACTTTTCCTGGCCCAACAGCACCCATCGATCCTCCCCCTCATAGGTGCTCCCTTCCTTTGTGTTTGCTCCCTTAGGTGCCTATTGGGGAACCCCATCCCTCCCCTCTATAGGGAGTGGGAACACTACAAATGCAAGGGGGGGAGGGGGTTCCCCCACATGAACTCGTTGGGAAAGGCTTGATTCCATAATTGACCCCCTCGATGGGTACCCATGGGAGTGTCTAGGAACTCCCTTAGGAACCTATAGAAAGCAAACCCTTAGGTTCTCGTGGTGACACCCCTCCATCCCCTTTACCAGGAGTGTGCTCACACTTTCGTAATAAGGGAGGGAGGAGGTTCCCTTGTCGGCTTCCAAGGGAGTGCCTAGGGATCCCATGGTATCCTAAGGGGGGAATATCCCCCATTACCCCACAGAGATAAGTGGGAAATATGGAAGCTCATGGAGCACCCCCTCCCTTCCCTCCATTGGGATAGGATGGTCCTCTCTTGGGCACCCCTTCCATCCCTATATTTTATAAAAAAATAAATAAAAATAACAAAAAAATACGAAAAAAAAACAAAGTAAAGAAAACTACCATTTTTTTAACTAAAAGTTGGAAAAAAATAACCTTTCACATGGTAAAATATTGTTGTTTGATATCTCCTCGATGGTCTTAAAACTCCCTCGTAAATTCCTCCAAACTCTTTTATCGATGCTCCCCAAAAGCGAATAGTAATTGAAAAATAAAAGACAAGAGTGTTTGTATATATCATAAATTAGGTTTAACATTATTAGTTTTATGAATATGGAATAATTAAAAAAGCCAAAAAATGTAATTACTTAATACATTAAAAAAAACATAATAAAAATTTCATTTTATTTTAGTAGTTTTATATATTTAATTATGATAGTGTATTTAAAACACAGACACAATTTAATTTACAAAAGCTACTTATTTTTTTTAATTAATTTTGGAGAGAAAATTTCATTCTCCTAACTATAAGATTGTTAGTGAGGTGGAAAGTTTCACTATTCTATTTTTTTATGAGAAGTTAGGGAAAATTTCATTATCCTAGTTACTAAGATTGTTGTGGCTACCATTCTCATTTTTTTGGTGAGAAGTCATGGGTTCAGCTAATGAAGAATTAAATTCCATTTCTGAAGCAACATCATCTTGTTTACATACTTGTTCTTCTGTTATTGGTGAATATTATGGAAATGTATGCAATATCAATGAAGAGTTGCATTTTTCATCTATTGAGGATATTGATTGTAATGCACGAAATGTGATAAAGCATGTTGATGAAGAACTTCCCGATTTTGAATATTTTGAAGGCACCAATGATGAAGGGGAAGAATGTGATGGTGATGATTCTTCTCAAATCTTAAAGATAATATCAATAATCTTTATCCAAGTGATGATTTTGATTACAGTTTCAGTGGAGAATTGAAAGGTGTAAATGAAGATGGTGGATATTTCCTCCAAGTGGAGATAATTAAAGGCACTAATGAAGAAGATGAATATTTTCTTCCAAGTGGGGATTTTAAAGGCACCTATGAAGAAGAGGAATATTTTCCTGCAAGTGAGGATTTTAAAGGCATAGATGAGGATGATGAAGACTCTCTTCTAAGGACCATTCTAGTTATGCAAGATCTAGGAAATAATTTCTTACAAGTCCAAGTTCTATTACTAATTTTATTTCTAGCTAATATTTCCAAATGAATTGTTTGAAAGGTATACACTACACTTATTCCTTAGAGAAAAGGTATGCATGCTTGTCAATGAAAAACAAATGTGATATTCAAATTTAGTGGGGTGCATGATCTGTACAAAGATAGGTTATGATTATCACATTGGAAATATTTTTCTTTGCATAAATGCATTCAAAATAATTCACTTGATTGGTACTCTTAGACAATCAAGAATAGAAAATGATTGTACATTTTATTTAAAAGCACTTCATGGATGAGAAAATGATCAATTAACAAACATTACAATTGTTCAATTTTGATCTTTTATGATAATTGCAAAAATATTGAAGTACTTGAAATCAAAGAACAATCATATGTATAAGCATTCACACATAACACAACATATACCTTGGGGAAACCCTTAAAACAACAAGAGATAAAACCCCAACAAATATTCCATAGTATAATGATAGATAATAGAGAATGTATTTTCAATGTGTCTTTACGTCAAGCACCCTTGGTGCATTTATAAGAGAGAAGAATCAAGAACCCTTTGTTCTTTTGTAAGAGAGAAATATCAAGAACCCCAAGTGCCATCATTGAGAAGGAGTGAAGAGAGACTTATAGAAGAGTCTAGTTGTATGTCCTGCATACAATCAATTCACAACTTCTGCACACATGCACAAAATAGGCTTCACACTTTATTTTGATCTCATCAAAGTCTTGCATGACAATTGTGCATTACATCTCAATCATGCCTTAATATCTTTGTTTACTTGATTTCAGAATGAACTCGCTTTTTGACTGGACGTTATACCACTTAGTTAGGATTCTAACTCAAGTGTTGTCTTTTAACTCAAGTGTCATATCTTAATTTAACTAAAGTTTCATCATGAAAAACACTTAACTTAACTATATATTCTTTATTAATACTTAGTTAACTCTTTCAACTGAAGTCTTTCTTATTTTTATCATTTAAGTGAACACTTTAAGTTCTTCTTAATTAATCGAAGTATTCTTTGTTAACATCACTAAATTTTAACAATTTGAGTTCTCCTTAATTAACTAAAGTCTACATTATCATGAAGTGAGAAATTCAAATTCTATCTAATCTCAATGCATCTTATCTTTATGTATTAACTTATCTAAATGGTCAAAATGTGTCATCTTTAATTTATCTATCATATATAATATACTAAGGATATTTGTCCAATGATGTGATCATATTGTTTTAATATGCCCATATGCTAAAGTAATCCACTCTAGAGGTGCCCAGTCTTTTAAGGAGACTTAATAGTTCATCCATCTTGAGTGACAATGGTTAGTAATACATCACACATCATTCATGCTTCGACATGCAAAGAATCACCTCTACACATGGGGTACCACCTCAACACATGAGGATCTGACTTGACACACAAGTCCTTATTCTTGTCCATCAATACCATAAAACATCATCACTTTGACATATCAAAGTACATTCCTCAACATATGAGTCTTAGCCTTTACACATAAGGCTTCTTAGTCATTCTTGATTCCAACTCAAGAATCTACTCCAATTTTCTTGATTCCAACATGGGCTCTCTAAGGCACTACCTCAACACATGAGGCCCAATACCGGGGCATAAGATTGGCTTGAAGAATTACTCATGATGTTGTAACTATAACACTCCCTCTTAGTGAGGGAGGCATTCTTTTCCATCCCAATCTTGTCTTGGAAGTACCTATACTTCATCAAGGACAAAGGCTTAGTCAACATATCTGCAATCTGCCCATCGGTAGCATTGTACTCAAGTCCTACATCACCTCTTTGGATCATGTCTCTGATGTTCTAGTACTTCATCTCAATGGGTTTCGACTTACCATGAAACACATGCTTTTTTGAGAGATTAATGCAACTCTGATTGTCAGAGTGAATGAAAATAGTCTTAATATTCTCACTGAACAACCTAGGAAGTAGCTTCCTAATCCACACATCTTCTCAGCATGTGGTACTTGATGCAATATAATCCTCTTATGCAGTACTCTGGGATACAAAGCATAGCTTCCTATTGGACCAAGAGATCATGGTTGTACCCAAGCTAAAACAAAATCCAAATGTACTCTATTGGTCCACAATTATACTACCCCAATCCAAGTAGGCATAACCAAGTAGCATCACTCCTACACTGGAGGAATATTTGATTCCATAAGCAATAGTACCTCAAAGGTATCTAAGCACATGAATAGCATAAAAAAATGTATATGTATTAGGTTATACATGAAGTGACTCAAGATACTCACAACATAACATATGGAAAATATAGAATGTATCAATTACATCAAGGAACCAATGAATTGTATATATATAGTAGGATCCACTAGGTCTGATCCAGAATCTAACTCATGCAGTTTCCTCATACTAGAAACCATTGGTGTAGTTATGGATTTCCAATCCATAATACCAAACCTACGCAACACATCAATTGTATACTTTCCTTGCGAAATAAAAATATCATCTTTCCTTTTCCAAACTTCAAGACCAAGAAAATAGTGCATAATACCCAAGTATTTCATTTTGAACTCAGCAGAAAGCTCCCTATTGCACTGAAATATTTTTTGTTCCTCTCTTGTAAGGAACAAATCATCAACATAGAGAACCAAGATCAGAGGTTGGTTCTTCACAACATTGAAGTACAAGTTTGGGTCAACTTTTCTTTTAGAGAAACTCAAGCTCTAAAGAGAGATATCAATCCTTGAATACCAATTCCTCAGGGCTTTCTTAATCCCATACAAGGATTTCTTTAGTTGCAGACATGGGTCTCCTTCCTATGAAATACAAACCCCCTATGTTGTTGTATGTATACCTCTTCCTAAACCTTGCCATTGAGGAAGGAAAACTTCACATCCATCTGGTGAAGCTTCCATCCTAGAACTAAAGCAAGTGAAATCATAACTCGAATAGTGGTGTACATTGCCACTTGAGCGAATGTGTCATGATATTATATCCCTTCTTTATGTGAGAAACCACAGGCTACATATCTAGCTTTATACTTCTCAATAATACCATCATCTTGTCTTTGATTTTACTAAGCCACCTGGAAGTTACTATGTACTTCCGTTTAAGTTTAGGAACCATTTCCTAAGCATCATTCTTCATAATAGATTTGTATTCTTATACCATGGAATCTTTCCATACTTGCTACTTAGAAGCTTCTTCATAGGAGGAAAGTTATGAATCACTTATGTGACTCATTTGTGCAACATATCCTGAAAATATTTTAGTTCTCCTTCACTCTCTAGATGTGCCTAATTCTGCTCCATGATTTTCTACCTCTTGTAGAATGTCTCAACACCATGCATATCTCTTCATAGCAAAAGGTTCATCAAGTGATATTTCAACCAATTATACTAGTTCTATAGGGTCAAGTGAATCTAAGGACTCATCTAACTTCTCCCTTTCAACATATGAAAGAGGAGAACCAGAACCTGGACCTCCATCACGAAAGTCTCATGCTCCTCCATTATGAATCACACTAAATTTCTGTAGATCGCTTGAATACATCCTCTTCATGGAATGTTGCATCTCTGCTAACTTCAATGTGTTTTTGTCTTGTAACATAGATTCCATAAGCTTTGGAGGATTTTCTATATTTAACAAATGTCCCTTTATTTCCATATGGATCCATCTTTGTCCTCTTCTCTTTTGGTACATGAATGTAGACAAGACAACTAAAAATATTCAAGTGCAACATCTGGTTTTTCACCAGTGAAAAATTCTTCAATAGTCTTATCTCCTAGAATAGTATGAAGACTTATATTCTAGATATAAACAACAGTGGTGGAATATTATTCCCATAAGGAGGTAGGAATATCTTAATCACACATCACAACTTTTACAGATTCAATAATGAATTTATTTTAGATGCTACCTCTATCACATAATCTATCCAACTCCCCGATCTTCCCCTAGAAGGTTCTTGCTTCAGATCATCCTGCTCTCCATGAAATACTAAATAATCAATGAATTTACATTGTGCTTTTCATTCTTCTCTTGTAGGTCATCTTTCGTAGCAGTAGAAACATGAAATGTACCCTTGATCTTTCCTCTTTGCTTTTCCCGACACTCTCTTGCAAAGTGTCCCATCTTATTGTAGTTGAAGCATTTGACTTTGGACTTATCAAAGTTATCACTGTATTATTTTTCCTTTTGATGAGGAAAATTCTTTTGAGAAAATGATTTATTTCCTCTCTTCATCCTTTCCACAAGATAAAGGTTCTCTTCTTTGGAGGAAGCAGTCTTGCTTTGGATTCTACCTTGTTCTTGGACGAAATCATGCCATAGTATCTGAAAGTTTGGTTGCACCTCTTGACCATTAACAACGTCTAAGAATGTCTCCCATGAGGATGGAATACCATAAATAGTAGTTTGAATGAGATCATAATTGTCAATTGCTACACCAATTCTCATGAGATGATCTCTTACTTGAGAGATATTTGTGAAGAAGGAAGCAATTGTCTCGTCCTTCTCCAACCTCGGGTTATGAAGCTTATTCTTTAGGGCTCTCTTTTGAATCAGAGCCTTCTTACCATAAATATTGGTCAAAATGTCAAAGAACTCCTTTTGTAGTCTTCAATGGAGTAATCACCACCATCAAATTGTCTTTCATAGAATCATAAAAGATCCTCTTAGCGTTGGCTTGATTCTTCTTGAAAGCAATGTGCCCTGCATTAGTAGTAGGATCTTCAATAACATTGGATATGCATCCATCCAGATCATGCTATTCCAATTTGTTTAATATCATGGCCTTCCAAGTATTGGAGTTCGAAGTTCCTTCAAGATAATCTTCTGACCTTACTGAGATTGATTTCATTGTTCTTCAAGTAATGTGCTCAATTTCTACCACTCAAGATCAATGTAGGCTCAATCTTGCTTGCAAAAATTACCTCATTCATTCCCTGATCTCTAATACCATGTTCAATTTTGATCTTTTATGATAATTGTGGAAATACTGAAGTACTTGAAATTGAAGAATAATCATACATATAAGAATTCACACATAACAAATCATATACCCTGTAGAAACCCTCAAAACAATGAGGGAGAAAACCCCAACAAATATTCCTTAGTATAATGATAGATATTAGATAATGTATTTTCAATGTGTCTTTGTATCAAGAAACCCTAGTACTTTTATAAGAGAGAATTACCAAGCACCCTGGGTGTTATCACTGAGCAAGAGAGAAGAGAGACTGATAGAATACTCCACCTGTATTCCCTACATACAATCAATTTGCAAATTCTGCACACATGCAACTAATAGCCTTCAATTCACACTTTACTTTGATCTCATCAAATTCTCATATGACAATTGTGCATTACATCTAAATCATTCCTTAATATCTTTGTGTACTTGACTTAAGGATGAGCTAACCTTCTAATTGGATGTTGGACAACTTAGTGAAGGTGTTAACTCAAGTTTCATCATGCAAGTGTCGTAAATCAAGTGTTGTAACTTAAGTGTCATATTTTAGTTTAACTAAAGTGTCATCATGCAAAACACTTTAGTTATCTAGATCTTCTTTATTAACACATAGTTAACTCTTTCAACTTAAGTCGTCCTTGTTTTTATCACTGAACTGAACACTTTGAGTTCTACTTAATTAACTGGAGTATCCTTTGTTAACATCACTGAAGTTTAACTATTCGATTTCTTCTTAATTAACTAAAGTCTTTATCGTCATGAAGTGAGAAATTTAGATTCTCTCTAATCTCAATGCATCTTATCTGTGTCTCTTAACTTATATTCATAGTCCATATGTGCCATTTTAATTTATCTATCATGTCAATTATACTAAGGAGATTTGTCCAATGATGTGATCATATTGTTTTACTATCATTCCAAGTGGTCATATGCTAAAGTAATTTACTCTAGAGGTGGCTAGTATCTAGAGGTGGCCAACCTCTAGAGGAGACTTAATAACTCATCCATCTTGAGTAACCATGGTTAGTAATACATCACACATGATTCATGCTTTGACATGCAAAGAATTATTTATACACATGAGATACCACCTCAACATTTGAGGATCTGATTTGGCACACAAGTCCTTAGTCTTGTCCAACAAGACTATACAACATCGTCACTTTAACATATAAAAGTACATTTCTCAACAGACAAGGCTTAGTCTTTACACATAAGCTGCTTAGTCATTCTTGATTCCAGCTCAAGAATCTACTCCAAGTTTCTTGAGTCCATCTTAGGATCCCTAAGGAACTACCTCAACACATGAGGCCTAATCCTGGCGCATAATATTGAATTGGAGAATGACTCATGATGTTGTAGCTTTAACAAAAATTTCATGGATGCATGAATTCTTTCTAGGCATGGAGAGAGCATGCCAGATAGAGACGCCGTACACATTCGAGAAAATTTCACAAGGAAATAATTCTACATCTTATACGAAGAATCTGCTTAAGGAACTGAAGGAAATCACAATTTCATAAGTTATACATATTTTACAAGAATTTGGAAAAAACGATTTAGCAATTCCCACATTCCTAAGAGGTCAAGGACAGGGGTTTGTAGTACATGTGTTTCACTTAAAGAAATAGGGGACAAATCAAAAGGGATAGAAATTTGTGTGTCTCTACAAAATTGTTGGTTATAACTGGATAATTATCAATTATGAAAACCCATTATCTCAATATTTTCATTTTATGTTATTTGTAGATTCAATTACCAAAGCACTTCAAAGACATCACAATCAACAATAAAATGAATGACATGTTGTACAAACATCGCAAGAAGTGTTATGGTGCTCGATATAAATATTTGAGGATTGAAAATTGATAGCATGGATAAAAAAGACACGTTTGCCACATTTTGTCCATACATTAAAGAATTTAAAGGAGGAAAATTTTATTCAATTTCACTTGGTTGGTTGCATGGTTTTTAATGGTCGGACTCCAAGGGTTTACTTTACAACTCCAAATATTCATAAATATGCAAATATGACCATCACTATAATTCACCATGTGCTTACTCATTGGTTTGGTAATCATCCTCAAGTTCTATATTTACAATTGGAAAACACCAGCTAGGAAAACAAAAATCAAATTGTGTTTGGTTATCTAAACACGCTTGTTGAATTGGGAATTTTTCAAAAGTAATAGTTGGTTTCCTTCTTGTCGTTCATACACATGACCGTATTGGTCAAATGTTTAGTCATTTTGCAGTAACATTGAAGAGGAAGAAGGATCCTACCATCATTAATTGAAACTATTATAAAAATATGTAGTCCATAGCCTGTTTTTCACACATTGGAAGATACTATTGGCATTCGAAGATTTATTCAAGGTTCACACAGTGAATAAGAATGCACTAAATAACTTACTAAAATTATCTTCTAGCATCGATTTTGTATAAAAATTATTGATGGAAAAGAACTAGATAGGGCAAGCAGTATTCAACTTGTGCATAATGGGGGCCTTCATCACATTTATCATTTTTAAAATTCACCCCAGATCATGAAACATATGTCTCAAAGTTATTGTTATTGCAATCGACTTCCATGATTCATAATGCACACCGACATAATAGAGATATAGATTATTTTGAACGATTGGAAGAAATCAAAAAGTGTATCAAATATACATATAAGTACTTTGATGTTGTTGATTCTGTTTGGTGGGAGTCTTTTTTCATGGAGCAAAAAGGCATAATTTCAAATTGAGCAAATGGAGATATATTTTTGAAGACTCCATTTAGCTGGATAAAAAGTATGTCAAATGAACATGATCAGGAAAGAAACATTGTTGAACAACCTGAACCTCAAGGTGTTATTGAATATTCTCAAGCACAACAAAGGGAAATGTATATTGGGTTTAGAATATCACGTGCATGGTGTGAATCCATGGAATACCTTTATAGGGGGTCGATACCAGATATCAAGGTGGGAGGGTAGCATTATTGTAGTTTTGGATACAAAAATCCATGTGGTTATCCATTTTGGATTGTCACTATGAAGGTCAATAAATAAAATGAGGAAGTTATATTCGTTACATTGGTATGCAACAAATACACACCCATTTCATGGTATGTACAAGCCAGATATGGTGGTCGATCAGAAACAAATTTGTAGAAAGAAAAAAGAAAGGGTCAATATGTTGGAGACATTTACCACCATACACACTCATTTTGGTCAATTTGGCTAAGTTAAACCACTATCCTAAGTTTTATTGACTTAATTAACATCAGAGGAGCACTAGATGACATCATCTAGTTCACACCTACGCCTACCTTCAGTCAAGGAGGATAACTGGAGCAATCCGGGGGTGATCTGGGTGTCATTAATGCCCCATATTGCTAACTGATGGTTACAATCAATTAAACAAAGCAGTGAAGGTGCCTTCCTTAATTAAATTGATTATTTATTAATTATTTCATGAACTAGAGTCAACAGGGGTGCCTCCAACAACTTCTGATCTTCAGTTACACTTTAGTTAACCTCATTGGGGTTCATTAGAGTCATTGATGTGCTACCACATGTTGGTTGGCTTGTTGTGACGTGTGTCTGACCTAATTTCAGTTAGACTCAGTCATTTATTGCACTCCGACTTCAGTTAGGGCTAAATTGAGTCAATTAGGGTTTTGATTAGTGGTTAACTTGAGTGTTGACTATGGCTTGCATTCAGTTAAGCTAGACTCACTCATTCAATTCCAATGACCTCCTTGGGAATTCGAATTGCTTTGTCATTCATGCTTGCAACATGATCTTGTATTGTATTACTCATTCTTTGTGTGAATATACAGAGAGGCTACTCATTTTGTAGCACAATTACACCATTTTCATGCCTTATTGTTATTAATCTTTGATGAGACTTGTGTTTAGTCCCTAGATTACTGTGACACATTAATATGGTATCAGAGCTCATGGTGGGATGAAGCTCAGATCTCTCAAAAAAAAGGTTTTTGACAGATCTTGCATGAAAATTGATCAATAGCTCAAAAATCCAGCACTGCACCAGAAGCCAAGGCTTACCACTTAATACCCCAAGTAAGGAACTTGTTGATCAAGATTTCTTGATTGACTATGGTGGGTGTGATGAAATCCTAAAATGTGTAGGTTGTCTAACCTTACATTGCCCTTTTTGTTGTTATTTTTAGGTTTTTAACAGGTGAAAGCATTTGCTCCAGCAGATTCAGATGGCTTCTTCCGTAGATCTTTTGACTCCATTCAATTTTCACTCATGGAAAGGAGATATGGAGATCCAGCTACATGCCAGAGGACTCTATAGGGTCACTATGGACACTGAATAAGAGCCTGCTTCTGTGATAGACAAAGATAGATTCTTGAACAAGAAGGATGAAGCATTCGGATTCTTGTGCCTCTCTGTTTCTCGGGATCTTCTTTTCCATCTTTCAGGATTGAAGACTTCAAAGTAAATTTGGGACAAATTGAAAACCCTGTGTGGAAAGCAGGATATTTTGAGAGTTTACCAGCTCAAAAATGAATTGATGTCTCTCCAGCCTTCCAATTTCGAAACCTTGAATCACTTTTTCACAAAATTCAAGCACATTGTCTTACTATTGAAGCAATGCAAAGTGGAGAAGGAGGATGATCAGCTCATCCTCGCCATACTCTCCAAACTTGGAGCTGATTATTTATTTTTTGTCTCTACATTTTGTACGGGGAATCTCACAACCCCTGGATGGAAGATGCCTACACTCAATGCCTTCATTGAGTCCCTAACAAGCGAACATGATAAGCTTGTCCAAATGGGGATCATCAGATCCTCCCGTGATCAATCCCTCCATGTCTCAGGGCCCAAAGATCTGAAGGGTAAAGGAAAGCAGCAAAAGAACCCAAAAACTAAATTCAAAGCTCCTAAGCCTAAAGTTGAAAACCAACAGCATGATGAGTCTTCCGGCTCAAAGAAGACCAAAGGAAAATGGCATCATGGAAAGGAAAAAGTCAAGTGTTCATACTGCGGGAAGGGCTTCCACCCTTAACATGCCTACATGAAGAAGAAGCTTGATGAAGCTACCTCTCCTTGATATAAATCACATCAATATTGTGGAAAGCTTTCGGAGGATAGATCAGTAAGATCAGGAACCACAACATGAAAGAGGTCATGCCCTCATGGAAAGCACTTCGAAGTCCAAAGCACTCTTGATTGATTCTGGAGCTTCAAACCACATGATGGCTGAAAGAGACTCCTTCTCATCCTTGGAGACCGGAAAATCCATCCCCATCCACATGGGATATTACTCCACCATCATTTCAGAAGGACAAGGTACTGTTGATCTTGAGAATGGCTATTTTTCAAATGTTTTGTATGTACCGTCTCTGGAATCAAATCTCCTTAGTGTCTATTAGATGACACATAGAGGAGTGCCTAAGAGAGTATCTTTCAGCCCAAATGATGTTGAGATAATGGAACTTGCATACGGGAAACTTGTTGCTAAAAGCCTTGCAAACCATCATGAAAAACCCTATGAGTTTTCCCACTTTGTGGCGGATGCAAAGCCCACCGCTCTGCTAACTCATGGAAATGAAGTTAGTAGGCTGTGGCATGAGAGGTTTAGCCATCTAAATTTCAAATATTTGCAGCAATTACAAAAAAACTCCATGGTTGAAGGCCTCCCAGTCATCAAGGCAACCACTGGAATTTGCAAGGGCTGTGTGGTTGGAAAACACCCTGAGCACAAGTTCGATCGGGGCAAGGCAAACCGAGCTACATGCATATTGGGGCTGATACATTCTGATATCAGCGGTCCAATTCCTGTCACATAAATGAATGGATCAAGGTATCTTCTAACTTTTATTGATGATTTTTCAAGGTACACATGGGTCTTCTTTCTCAAAAAGAAGTCTGAAGTATGTGAAAAATTCACTGAACTGAAGGCCTTGATCGAGAATGCCTCTGGGATTAAGATCAAGATCTTGAGATCTGATAATGGTGGGGAGTATGTCAGTAATTATTTTCTGCACATATGCTCCCAAAGTGGTATTCAGTTCCAACATTCAATTCCCTACACTCCCCAGCAGAACAGTGTAGCGGAAAGGAAGAATCGGTCTCTCAAGGAGATGACCACTTGTTGGAATCAAAGAAGTTGGCTGCAAATTTGTGGGCTAAAGCCATGCATTCTACAGCATACATTTAGAATAGAGTGATACACTCATCTATGAAATGGAATACCCCTTTCAAAGCATACTTTGGACACAAGCCGGATGTGTCAAACCTGCGGGTGTTTGGGTCCACTGCATGGGCCCGAATTTCACTTGATAAAAGAAGGGCTTTGCAACTGCAAAGCATAGAATGTCTGTTTATTGGGTATCCTAATGAATCAAAAGTTTTCAAGCTGCTGGATATCAAAAAAAAAATATCATCATCGAAAGGAGTGTCAAGTTCGATGAGCCTCTTCAGGAAGTGGAACTAGTGAAGGAGAAAACTACTGAATTTCCTTCCTATTCTACTGAATATTTGGATGATGAAATTGGGGGTGATGACCCTAATTTGGATACTATGATTCCTGATATCAGTGTATAGAAAACATCAGATGCTGAATCAGAACCTGAAGTACAAAATCATCTTCCCACATGGGCCCGACAGACACTCTCCTCTGCAGGAGATAACATTGGAAATCCGGATGATCCAAGGAGAACCCGGTCTGATTTCCAAAGAGTAGGTATTGCGCTCTCTTTTCCTGATGATTTGCTGTCCAAAACTTGTTATTTGATGATTATTTCAGACCCAAAATCCTACTACCATGCTCGAAAGGATCCGAGATGGCAATTTGCCATGGATGAAGAGATGAATTCTCTTCAGAAAAAACACTACTTGGGAGCTAGTTTCTCTTCCTCCAGGAAGAAAATTGGTTCAATGCAAGTGGGTGTTTCAGACCAAGGCTGCTGATGATGGAAGCACCTACAAATATAAGGCAAGGCTGGTGGAAAAAGGGTTCTCTCAGGTCCAGGGTGTGGACTACCATGAGACTTTTGCACCGGTTGCAAAAATGGATTCCATCCGCCTAGTTTTGGCAATTTCAGCATCTAAGGACTGGGAAGTGCATCATATGGATGTTAAGTCAGTCTTTCTGCATGGATATATTCATGAGGAAATATACATGAATTATCCTGAGGGCTACATCTCTTATCCATCTTTGGTTTGCAAGCTAAAGAAGTCACTATACGGGTTAAAACAGGCCCCAAGAGAGTGGTATTCCAAGATGGATGCCTTCCTTCTCTCGCAAAACATCCAAAGGTGTAGATCAGATCCAAATGTGTATATACAGCAGTTTGATGGTCATTTGATTATTATTTTTTTATATGTTTATGAATTACTGATCACAGGTAGTACAGTTGCTTCTATTTCAGCCATCAAAACTGCTCTCCACAAAGCTTTTGAAATGAGCGATTTGGGGATCTTAAAACAATTTTTGGGGCTCGAAATTGAGAAAAATTATGATGGGATAGTGGTCACTCAGTCCAAATACACATCAGACCTATTAGTCAAGTTTAACATGGCTGAATGTAGTCCTACACCATTCCCTTTCCTTTCAGGGATCAGCCTTGAAGAAGGAAAAAGCACACCTCCCATGGACTGCACTATCTATCGACAACTGATTGGTAGCTTGTTGTACTTGACACATTCTCATCCTGATATCTGTTATGTCGTGAATGTTGTATCAACATACATGCAAAAGCCTCATGATATTCATTGGAAGGAATCCAAGAGGATCCTCCAATATATTCAGGGAACCAGGACCTACGGCATTCACTATGCTGCAGACTCTGAGCTAGAGCTGGTTGGATACACAGATTTTGATTGGGCGGGTGATTCTATTGATCAGAAGTCTACTTCTAGATATGTATTCATGTTTGGTGGTGGCTCCATTTGCTGGTCTAGCAAAATGTAGGATGCCATAGCATTATCTTCAGCAGAGGCCGAGTATTGAGGAGCGATGAATGCTTGCATCCAAGCAGTTTGGTTGCAAGGAATTCTTTCAGAGTTTGATCTTGGTAGTACTTTGTCCACTGTCCTCTTTTGTGACAATAAAAGTGCTATTAAGATATCCAAAGATCCAGTTACCAGGCAGAGGACCAAGCATGTAGAGATCCACATGCACTATATCAGGGAGCTAGTGCATGATAGGACCATCATTCTGCAATACTACCCGAATGATGAGCAGATTGCAAACATCTTCACCAAGATATTTTCAGAAAAGAAGTTCACTTACCTTCGTTCACTTTTGGGGGTGAGTCCATCAGGGTGATCAGACTACTTTCAGTGTTTAGCTTGAGGGGGGGGGTTCCCACTGGGTTTTCCCTCTTTTCCTCACTTAGTTTGTTTTTTAGCATTGTTTCAGTTTCAGTATTGTACAGGGTGACCTATGGCCTTAGTTGTCGGGGCCCTATCATTTTTATGCATTTTATGTTTTCTACTCCTCCTGAGTATAGCTTAAGGGGGGGTGTTGGAGACATTTACCACCATACACACTCATTTTGGTCAATTTGGCCTAGTTAAACCACTATCCTAAGTTTTATTGACTTAATTGACATCAGAGGATCACTAGATGACATCAGCTAGATAAAACCTACGCCTACCTTCAGTCAAGAAGGATAACTTAGCCTTCTCCTACATTCAGGGAGGCTAACTGGAGCACTCTGGGGGTGATCTGAGTGTCATTAATGCCCCATATTGCTAACCGATGGTTACAATCAGTTAAACAGAGCAATGAAAGAGCTTTCCTTCATTAAATTTATTATTTATTGATTATTTAATGAACTGGAGTCAATAGGGGTGCCTCCAACCACTTCTGATGTTTAGTTACACTTTAGTTAACCTCATCGAGGTTCATTGGAGTCATTGATGCACTGCCACATGTTGGTTGGCTTGTTGTGACATGTGTCTGACCTACTTTCAGTTAGACTCAGTCATTTATTGCACTCTAACTTCAGTTAGGGCTCAGTTGAGTCAATTAGGGTTTTGATCAGTGGTTAACTTGAGTGTTGACTGTGGCTTACATTTAGTTAAGCGAGACTCACTCATTGAATTCGAATGACCTCCTTGGGAATTCGAATTGATTTTTCATTCATGCTTGTAGCATGATCTTGTATTGTATTACTCATTCTTTGTGTGAATATACAGAGCGACTACTCATTGTGTAGCACAATTACACCATTTTCATGCCTTATTGTTATTAATCTTTTATGAGACTTGTGTTTAGTCCCTAGATTATTGTGATAGATTAATACAATATATAAATCATTGTTGCATTGACATCTTAAAATTAGAGAATGTTGACATACTTTTTTTATTACTTCCATTCGACAAAGAAAGGTACTCTTTGCTCCAAGACTACAAAGATTATCAAGGGATTGTTGGAAAAAGAAATAGTTGCAATAAGGGAGTATGCTAAACCAAGTTGTAGATCTAGAAGGAATACATAATTTGCAATGTGGGACATACATGAGAACTCAGATGGTGCACGCATTGATAATAGAGAAGATTATGGGTCATCAACATCTTTATTCAATCATTCATCTAAAGATAATGTTCATTTTGATGGTGTGGCAGAATCCATGAGTCAGTTTGAATAATTGTATGAAAATTTATATATATATATTAATATGGTGTTTGTATAACAACTCTAAACAAGTGTTTGAATTTATATATGAATCATTTATAAGTTTTCTGGATTACAATCTAATTTGACTATGAATAATATCATAATTTCTTCGATTCGAATATGGACAATGTAACAATATTTTTATTAAATAATTTGTCTTTAATTCAAGGAAAAATCTATTTTGTTTTTTAATAAAAGTAAATAAAATACAATTTTAAATAATTGGGTATACCATCATGGCATTATATAATATATGGTGCTTGCGGTCATAAATTAACCCTAAATGAGTGGGTAGTTTAAGGCAATTGATTTTATGATTGTTTTACAATAGTATTGAATTTTTGGAACATTGTTTCAAAAAAAATTCAATTTTAAGCCCCCGCCTAAGCAACCTAAAAAGAAGTCATCGTAACATTAGAAATAACAAATAAATAACCTATTTATGCAAGGGAAAGAGATGCAAAGGTCCATGATGAAGAATCAAGGGTGAAACAATAGATACACAGTTCTATTTAGGATACACTCCCTCATATACTCGAATCTTTTTATATTTCACAACCCCCCCCCACAACAAAAAAAAAGGGGAGTAACACATTAATATGAATTGGGGGTTGTTTAATATTTATGTTGCAAAAGTAGAAGTTGTTAAGGCCATGGTTTAAAAAATGTTGAAATATTAAACTCAAAAGAAAAACAAAGGTCCTAATGGTATCACTACTTTGCAATTTTAAGGTTAATTTCAAGATTTATTTGGCAATGATATTGATTGTTAAGCACATGGTTTAAAAAAGGTTGTAATTTTAACCCTTGAAAAAATAATTGTGCTACTAGTATCATTTGCTTTCAATTCATGGGTTGATTTTAAGGGTTTTGTTGGCGATTGTTAGGCCATGGTTTAAAAAAGGTTGCAATTTTAAGCCCCCTTTCCAAAAAAAGTGTTATAATGGTAGCCTTACTTTTCGATTTAGAGGTAGATTTTAAGATTTTTCTAGCAATGACATTGATTGTTAAGTCTATGGTTTCAAACAAGTTGAAATTTTAAGACTTAATAAAAAAAACTATGCTACTAATAACATTAGTTTTCAATTCAAGGGTTGATTTTAAAGTTGTTGTTGGCAACAATATGAGTTTTTAAGACCATGTTGTATTTTTAACGACCTACTCCCTAGCCCCCACCACCCCCCCCCCCTTACAAAAAGGTTTTTAGCGGTAGAAAACAAGGCTTGTTTTGGGTGTTTCTAACTAAAAAGTATGATTTTTTATGGTTGGGTTATTGTTTTGAGAAGAAAGTTCTCGTTAATTTGTATAATGTGTTTGTAGTTGCATATGCACTCTCAAGAAAAGAAGATCACACATAGGGTTTACTTTTTTCTATTTGCATTATGTAATGTGATTGGGTGGAAGAAGCAAGGACACAATGGAAGCATGATCAGAAGGCATGCAAGATAATTCAACAACTATAAGAGGACCCTAGTTCACTGGATAAATTTGTTGGAAGAATGATTCACTATGTAGGTACAAGGATTGCCTTTACTTTGGTAAGAATTCTCAACTCAAACATAAGGTCCTTTCGGAATTTCACACTTCTCCATTAGGAGGACATTCGAGGTTCTTGAAAACTTACCACATCATCAACAATGATTTTTTCTAGGAATGTATTAAAACTGATGTCCAAGTTTTGTGGTTGAATGCTCTGTTTTCTAGTAGAATAAAGGATAGACAAAAGAGGAACTAAGTCTTCTACAACCATTATCCATACCACGTTGGCGTTTGGAAGAGGTATGAATGGATTTTATCATAGATATTACCAAAGTCAAAAGGAAATAATGTAATCATGCTAGTAGTGGATCGACTCACAAAGTATGCCCATTTTTTCTCTCTTTTGCATCCTTTTAAAGCAAGTAGAGAAGTTGAAACATTCATGAAAACAGTTCATAAGCTACATGGAATTCCCAAGATTATTGTAAGTGATAGAGATCTAATTTTCACTGATAATTTTTGAAAGGAAATATTTTCTTGTTTGGGCACTCAATTGGGTTACATATCCTCTTACCATCCTCAATCTAATGGGAAAACTGAGAGTGTAGACCAATGTTGAAGGGTATCTTCATTGCTTTGCATATGATAAATAGACACAATGGGTCAAGTGGTTTCCCTTAGTAGAATGGTGGTACAACCTATATTTCCATACTTCATAAAAAAAATGCCACCATTTAGGGCACTTTATGGCTACCATCCTCCTTCCATCACATACTCCTTGAAAGAGAAAGCTAAGGTTCAAGTAGTGGAGGATCACATAGACAACCAACAAGAGGTTCTCCAACTATTGAAATATAAATTGGCCATGGAACTAGCTTCTGGTGGATCTTTGCTAAGCTCTAGAGAAGATCGACCATTCTTGTGGTGGTTCATATCTATGAAGGTGGATTCCCACTTCGCTGGGTCGCGCCCTACCCTGGTGTGCTTGAGCTTGTGGTTCAAGATTGGCCTCCTACTCTAGTATTTTCTTTAATGCTTGGGTTGCCCTTGTTGGTCCTTGTTTTGATCTACTTCTAGCCTCCTGCAGCTGGACCTGCTAAACTCTCAGCTTGGTAAGTCTATTTTCTTTGGAGCTGGATCTGCCTTCTTACTACTCGTTGAACTGCATTGGTTCTTCTTTAGAGGCCGATTCAACTTGGTAAGTTTGTGCTTCTGTCTTTCATTGGAGTTGGCTATGTGCCTTCTTGTTGTTGGCCTCATCTCCTCCAACTGTTTGATGGAGAGTACAGGTTTCTGTGGACTCTGGGTTCTTTTCTGGGGAAGGCTTGGTGAGCTGGATGTCTCTAGCTTCTCCTGAGAAGGTGCTAGCTTCCTTTGGGATTTCCATGGCCTCTATAGGGGGGCCTCCTCTTCCTCCTGAGTTAGAGGCATTCAAATGTCTAATTTCTTCTTGTGGGAAGAGAAAAGGCAGCCCTCTGAGTCAGTCTTTTGTGAAAAAGATAGACATCCCTTCGGTTGACCTCCCGGATGAAAGACCTTGCAGGACTGCCTTGAATCTTGCAGAGCGTGGCCTCATTGGTCAATTTACTTGGTTGTGGCCTTCCCCGAAGGTTGTTGATGGATGGGTTCAGAGAAATTGGAGATCCTTGGTCTCAGAAGGGATCCAAAATCACTTCGTAGGCAGAGGATACTACGTCTTTGTCTTTGACACGGCTGAAGACCAAGACCTTATATTCCGCAATGGCCCATATTTCATGTGTCCCTAGGGACTCTACTTGAACAAATGGACGTCGGATTTCGATCCGTCTCAGGATGTTCCTTCATCTATTCCAGTATGGGTTCAGCTTCCCTATCTTCCACTTCATTGCTAGAATTTAGAATCTCTTGAAGCTATTGGAAATACGGTCGATATATACATTGACAAGGATGAAAGGAAATATCAGTATTCCTGTGCCAGAATTTGCGTTGAGGTTGATTTGGAGATTGGGTTTCCCGAAGCAATCAAGTTAAATGTGGTTGATTGGTCTCATTTCCAGGAATTAGATTATGTACAACTCCCGTTTAAGTGTCGATTATGTCATGAATATGGCCATTTCATTCGTAATTGTAAGAAAAAATTCGAAGAAGTTGCAGAAAAAGCAATTCCAAATCAGTGGATTCAATCTCAGAAAGTAGGCTCCTATAAACTAAAATATAAAAATGGAAATGTTGGAAATGGAACAAAACCTATGGGAAATAAATCAGCAGCAATAGTCTCCTCTAAACTTGTGAATACTATAGAGGGAAATATTGGAAATAGAACTCATCCTGAGGTGAATTTAGTAATCCCATAGGCTGTAGGAAACATTTCAAGGACTTCAAATTCTTTAGGGGTTTTAAGTACTCCTGAAGCTCAGGTCTCTCCAGTTCTTGAAGAAGGTGAACTCTAGCACTCTGATGTTCTTCTTGAAGGGTGAAGTAAGGACAGAACCTCAAGTTGATGTAGGGATGGTATCTCAAGCTTTTTCTTCAGTTAGACTCGATTCTCCTTGAATTGAGCCTTGCTTGCATATCCCTTCTCCCATTAGAACTCCTATCTCTCCCTCTTATGCAGATGCAGTTAAATAGAAAGTAGAATCCTCGGGATCTTCAGAAGATGATGGGCAATTTTCAAAAAAGACGGGAAGGAAATCTCGAAAGGAGATTAGAGAGGAAGAAGAAGAGAGGTTAAAGATGCAGGGTAGTCAGACCAACATTGAATTGTCATTTGGCAGAAGTAAAAGGAATAGACCCACAAAGCGAGGAGCAACTCCCTCCATCTTGGGTAAACAATGCAGATCAATTCCTGGAATTGCAGGGGCTTGGGAAACTCAGCAAAAGCTGAAGCAGTAAAAGATTTGCTCAAAATGCATCCCTCGGACATTCTCCTAATTCAAGAAAATAAGATAAAAGAGGACTCTCTTCTATTCTTGAGCAAGTCTAAATGGAAAAACAATGCTGGTTTGGATGTAAGTGCCAGGGGCTCTTCTGGAGGTATGGTCACCATATGGTCAGAGGATCTCTTTCATCTCAATAATTCTTTTAGAACTCAACATTAGATTTACTTTAAATTACAACATATATCCAGTAATTTATCCATTTCTCTGTTCAATTTGTATGTTCCTATTTATTACGTGGAGAAAAAAGTTTGTTGGCAGTCTTTGCTAGACTTTTTGGAATCTCATTCCCTCACCAATATCGTGGTGGTAGGTGACCTCAATATCATTTTCAATCCTAAGGAGAAGAGTGAAGGAAACTGGGATAAGGACCCTTTTTTGGAGTCGGTCAATTCTTTGGTTCTGTCTTGTGATCTTTTAGATATTAAGCCCAAAAAAGGGCGTTTCACATGGACGAACAATAGAATTGGGATGGCTCATCTTTCAGCTCATCTGGAATGTTTCCTAGCTCAGAGCAAGTTGTTGGATGAATTTGTTTTAACCTCTACAATTTTCCCGAAGGTAACGTTTGGCCATCATCCTATCGGTCTTCATTTGGAAAGAGAAGTAAAACTAGGGCCGATCCCTTTTCGATTTAGTCCCACCTGGGTCGAGAGAGAAGGCTTCGGTGAGATAATTTCTCATGTATGGTCTCAGTTTATCATTGGTTCCCCCAGTTATGTATGGGAACAAAAATTGAAATTGACTAAAATCACCTTGAAAAGTTGGATTAAAGCCCCTCTGGAAAATCCTACGAGATTCAGCGTTGAGACTGTTCAGGCTCTAGCATATACTCAGTTTAGCAAGGAAAATACTAAAATCTCTAAATTTCAGCTAACGGTTGAGCAGTCTACACAATCATCTGCATTCACTGCCTTTCGTCAGGAAGAAGAACATTTGAGACTTAAATCCCATTGTCTCTGGTTGCTTGCTGGGGACAAAAACTCTACCTTTTTTCATCGGCAATGTAGATCCAAGCTCTCACATAACCATATTTCTGAAATTTGCACCAGCAATAGTGAAGTTATCAAAGGCCAATTGCAATTGCAACATGCAGCAAATGAACATTTTCAGCATTTGTTTTATGAAGATGGTAATACTAATGATTTTTTGAGTTCTGATTTTTTGTCTAATATTCCTTCTTTGGTTTCTGAAGATGACAATGTTGGACTAGTGAAACCCTTCTCTGAGAAAGAGGTGGTAGACGTAATATGGCCTATGGAGCCTGATAAGGCCCCCGGTCCAGATGGATTCTCTATCCATTTCTACAGGGTTTGTTGGAACTTTATTAAATTTGATCTTCTCAGAATGATCTCAGCCTTCCTTTCAAAATCCAAAGTTGGAGGGAATACCAACTCAACCTTTCTAGCTTTGATTCCAAAGGAAGTAAACCCTTCTTCTTTTGATCGTTTCCGACCCATCTCCCTCTGTAATGCTTCTTATAAAATCTTGGCCAAGATTTTAGCTAATAGATTGAAACCACTGTTAGGTTCCCTTATTTCTCCTTTGCAGGGAGGGTTTTTCCAAGGAAGACACTTGTTGGATAATGTTATTCAAGTTCAGGAGGCTCTCCACTCCAGTTACCTTAGAAAGGAGAAAGGTATGCTCATCAAATTAGACATGAAAAACGCCTTTGATCGTGTAAAACTCTCTTTTCTCTATCAAGTTTTAAGAGTTTTTGGATTTAGTGCTGAGTTTGTCCGTTTGATTAAAGCCTGCACTAACAAGCCTTGGATTTCACCTCTTGTAAATGGTAGGCCAACAGTTTTTTTTCAAGCCACTAGAGGGCTGAGACAAGGGTGTCCCTTCTCTCCCTTTCTTTATATTTTGATGGCATAAGTGTTAAGCAGAAAACTCACAGCAGAAATGGTGGTTGGTTCTCTTCCTGGTATCAAAATTGCAAGAGGGGTTGATCCTATAAACCACGCTATGTTTGCTGATGACTCTCTCTTATTGGGAGGGGCCTCCTTAATTATCGCCCGGGCTTTTAAGGTAATTTTGCAAAACTTTGGTGTAATTACTGGGACCTTGATTAATAAGGGTAAGAGTGTTGTATATGGTTGGAATGTTGATCATTCAACCCTTCTTAGAATTGCTCATACTTTGGGTTTTCAAGGTTTTGAAAAGTGGGAAAGTATTAAGTATTTGGGGCTCCCATTAACTATGGGTTCCAGGCCTTCGTTGTTGTGGAATGATGTGATTTTCAAGATTAAAGCTAAAATTGTTTCCTGGGGAGGTTATTGGCTCCTCAAGCAGGTAAGTTGATCCTTTTCAAGGCAGTTCTTTCAACCCTCCCTATTTTTTAGTGTTCCTTGCTTCTTGCTTCCAAATCTGTCTCTGCTCAAATTGTCGAACTTCTTTGTGATTTTCTTTGGGAGGGAGGCAAAGGCAATCAGAAGAAAATGCATTCAGTCAGCTGGGAAATCATTAAAAGACCAGTTTATGAGGGTGGTTTGAATATTCAAGATCCTAAGTTGGTGAACTTGGCTTTGGGAGGAAAGCTCTTATGGCAGCTATACTCCAACAAAAATCACTCGGTCAGTAAAATATTTCGGAAGAAGTATCTTAAGGGTACCCCTTTGAGAAACTTTAACTTAGCTTCCTCCTCCTCAGGGACAGCAATTTGGAATCTTTGTAGAAGAGGTCTGGATAATTTTCAGCTTCAGTTATATCGGATTCCTGGAAGTGGGAAAATGACACTTCTGTGGGAGGATAAGATAATGGGGAATCTGCCTCTTTCCTCTAATGATTCCCTGAGTGAGATTAAGGATTGGTTAAGTAACAAAGGCTTCCTTAGGCTGACAGATATTTGCTCTTGGGACAGAGCCAGGAACTGGGTTGGTTGGACTTTCTAGAGATTCCGGATTATCTCATTCCTCAACAGAATTTGTTGGTTTTATCCTTAACCAGTTGTGCTCCTGTAAATTGTTTTTTTTAAAGATTGTTGGGGTTGGGGTAGCACTGGTAATTATTCCGCAGCTCTTGGATTCAAATCTATTCAGTTGACCCTTGATTCTAGGATTCCTCTAGCGATTTGGATCTCTGTCTGGTCCTCCTTTTGTTTATCGAAGGTCAATTTCTTCATCTGGACTCTTTTGCACAGAAGAGTGTTGTCTAGTGAAAATATTTGCAGGAGAGGATTCAATGGCCCTTTTCGCTGTTGTCTCTGCTTTTCAGCAATTGAAACTTTAGACCACATTTTTATAAATTGTGTTTTCTCTCAACATGTATGGAATAAGGTTCTTAATGGCCTCTCTTTCATGCCCTGCTCTCATCTAACTGTCATTGCTCTTTACTCGTCTTGGCATCAACGGATCCCTAAATGGCAAGATCGATTTTCTACTGCCAGCGTGGATTGGAAGAATCTATGGCAGTCTATTCCCAAAATCACCTGGTGGATATTATGGAAAACTAGGAACGATGGAATTTTTAATGGTGTTCAGTTCGCTCCTGAGACGGTGGCCAAAAAAATTAAATTTTCCATCTCTGAAATAGTTTAAATTCTCCCTCCAAGTTAACATCACCAGAGGAGGTCTAAGACTATCTTAGCAAAGCTTCATTCAACATTAAAATCGTGACCCCTAGCAAACCAATTTTCTCTCTTGTTTGGCGGATTCATTGCAAAGAATCTGAATTTTTTGACAAATGGAAGATGTCCTGTTCGGCTTGCATTTTTTTTATGGTGCTTCTAAGGGAAACTCGGGGATTTCTGGTGCTGGAGGAATATTAATCTTGCCGAACAGGTCTTCGGAAACAAGTTTCAGTTGGGGGCTCAATTTTATGTCAAATAACCAAGCCGAGAGTTATAGTCTTCTTAAAGCACTTCAATTGGCTCAGGAGGCTGGCTTTTTGTCAATTCAAGTGTATGGAGATTCAGAATTACTGATAAAAAATGTAAACTTGGAGGGTTACTTTAATAATCCAGTTTTGAATCTAATTTTGCAGAGAATTCGAAAAGTAATGAAAGAGTTTGAAAAGGATGATTTTTTTCATATTCTGCGTGAATTAAATGGAAGGGCAGATTCTTTGGCGAGTAAAGGTTGCCTTTTGGCTCAAGGACAGCTCAGTCTTAATGGCAAATCTAGTAAATTCTAGCCAATTCCTTAAGGTCAGTTCAACGATTCTTCTTTCTTCAGCAAGAAACTGTAAATTCTTTGCTTTTTGTAGCAGTTAACCTTCTTGGTTGTAATTGGCTGAAATGACTATTGTTCTTTCAGTTCTGAATTATTTTCTTAAGAATAATAAAAAAAATAGTCTTTTTTGTTAATATATATATATATATAAATTGGCCATAGCACACAATAGGATGAAACAACAAACATATCAACGTCGTAGTGAAAGGAAATTTGAAGTGGGGGATCGTGTATTTTTGAGACTACAACAATACAAATATATGTCCCTTAAGTAGAAAAAAAGGACAATAAATTAGCACCCAAGTACTATGGTACCTATAAGGTGCGGTGAAGGACTAGAAATATGGCTTACAAATTGGAGTTCGAGTCTATCTTCATGTGTACATCCAATATTCCATTTTTCTTTCCTAGAAAGGTAATTGATGACAGGATCCCAATCCAGACTATTTTACCATAAATTGATGAAGAAGGGGAATTGATACTAGAACTTGAAACAATCCCTGACACAAAGATCAAGAATCTGTGAAATCGAACAATTATTGAGTACCTCATCAAGTGGAAAAACTTACCAATAGAAGAGGTGACATCGCAAGATGAGTTCTTCATGTAGAAACATCATGGATTAATCATGTGTTGAGGACAACACTTGTTTGAAGGGGAAGGTCATGTAAAGCCCTATATATTGTGGCATTACATTTCTATTATTATATTAATATTTTATTTATTGGTCGGTTAAGACCTTATTGTAATTGTATGGTCATCTGGAGTTGTAATTACACCCTTTGTCTCATATATATATATACCAAGGAGTCCTAGTTATAGGAACGACTCATCTTGTCTTGTGTAATTGTTTCATTGTATAAGGAGGTTTCCCCCTTGAAGAGGCTTCTTATTCATCTCTTTGTTTCATTTTCAAGGTGTTGGGTTACTCTTTATTTTTATTTTATGCTATTTTTTGGGAACTTGGTGCATAATAGAATAGCCAAAACACAAGGCTATAAGCATTGATAAGATGAACAACCATTTAATTCAATCATAATATTAAAAAAAAACAATTTTAATAAACAAAGTATTTAGGGAAAGGAACCTAGCCCACTCTATTTCTCTATTCCTTTCTACATGGATATAACATCATCCAAAAGGAAACACCCTCTAATGAAGTTTATTTGTTCAGCTCAAATACTCTTAAGCAAGGTGTACTCTACCCACTCTACCAAATCTTTGGTTGGAATTTGTATGAAACATTCAATGGTATAATAGATCTCCAAGGAGTGATTAGTTCAAGGTCCCTAGCTTTAGGGATAATATTTATCAAATATATATTAATACGATCCTCTAATGATTGCTTAGGGACAACTTCATTGTACACAATCAAAAGGTCCAACTTGAAAAACCGCATGTAGCCTTCTAGAACTCACATGGGTATCCATCAAGTGCGAGAAACTAATCATCAACCATCACCATTAGGGTGTCCTCAATGCATCCAAGATAAACTTCTTGTCACATAATACTTTACGTTCAAGTGTTAACCACATGGGGACAACATTAATAAAAGTTTTCATGGCCATGCTACATTCTTTAGTTAGTACTTGGCATTAATATACAATTTGGTAGTGAATGACAAATCATCGCACTATCTCGTACTTGGTGACTCATCTTTCCATTGTTTTTTATGCTACATCGCTCAAAAGCCTTCGTAATGGATAGTGATTTATACAAAAACCTTGTAGTCATATATTTGGTATCAAGCCAACACAAATGAACCCACATTTGACTATTGTTTGCATGGAAAATTTTGTCTACTGTCAAGAAATGCATTAGCTTAGCAATGTGTGCCTAAGTAACCTCTTCATAGGGAGAGAATTGGAGCCTTGGAGACAACTCTTCCAATTACTTTTTTATAACATTATGGTGTGTTGCAGAGAGATTTTGTACCTTGCTTCTTAGTTTCAAAGAAACTTTAATAGTCAAGCATGTTGAGTATAAGTCTAATCGAGTTTTGATATCATATTTGACTAAAAAACATGTCAATGGATTATTGTATTTCTTGAAATTGTCTTAAGAACAAAAAAATGGATAAAAATGTGCCATTGGACCTTTTTTGCTACTCAATTAACCTATTGACCACTAATTACACAATTGAGTAAATGTCCTTTCAGTGATATCACTATATAAGATATCTTTGAAACACTTTGTATGGTCGAAGAGTTTGGGGTAGTATTAAGGTATGATACATTGTGTTAAATGTACAACATCAAGAATCATTTTCCGGACTTGTGTTGTATCAAGTCAGAAACTTGTGTTGTATCAAGTTAAATACTCGTGTGGTATCAAGTTAGAGACTTGTGTTGTATTAATTCAGAAACTTGTGTTGTATCAAGTTAAGGACTTGTGTGGTATCAAGTCAGGACATTGTGTCTTATCTATGTCATCATGTACTGAGGTGGGATGCATGTACTGTGATCTTGTGTTGTATCAATATTAGTGTCTTGTGTTATATCAAGACTGCAGATAATGATTCTCATAGATGATACCCTATGAGATGGATCTCCTTAACTGGAGATGGTCTTGTGTTGTGTCAAGATCGGGGTCTTGTGTTGTATAAAGACTGGAGATTTGTGTTGTATCAAGTCATGAGGATATACTATGTGATGTATTGCTAGAAATGGTCACTGAGTGTTGGAATATATTATATTCCTTGGAAGGTAATAATGTCTTTGTATTATGTCGAAAGTTGTCTACAATCTTATGTAAAAGAATAATACATTTAACCCATAGTTATATGGTGTTGTATTTACTTGTGTAGAGTATTTGTCCATGGTATTGTATTAAGAGATGTTATTTTGGAGAATTATATTATCCCACATGCAATATGTGAGAGTAATTCCTCCTCATCTCTTAGTATATAATAGGGTCAAGTGAGTCTCTACATAATAATGTATTCTTGATGTAGTAGTGGTATTATTGTGACACTCTTGTACATCATCTATATTATTTGGGGTATTTGTGCTTTGCTCTCTTGTAAGATTGGAGAAGACATTTTGGAGATAATAGAAGACTACCTTCCCGTGGATGTAACCCATTACGGTGAACCACATATATCGGTGTTCTATTGTCCTTTTCTTTTCATGTTCTTATGTTTTATGATATGTTGTTGGTTGCTTAAATAGGTTAACTAGTTTAGTTTGACTCTACTATTATAACATGGTATCGGAGCAGGTTGCTATGATCTAGTACCTTCTATAGCTTTCAATTAATAACGATTATCATTTGGCATTGTCATTTTGTTGTAGATTTGCTTTCTATTTGGTAGCCATTAGGCTTCTCTTCAGATTTGGGCATATTTCTACATTTTTTTACCCTAACCCTAACTTGTTATGTAAGATTTTTGCAGAATTTTTTCAAGGGTTTCTTGATGTTTTTTCTGTAGATCTACATGATTTCGGGGCTCTCCTCAAGGAGATCTTTCTTCCGATCATAAAAACAACAGTTATAAAAAAAGTTCGTAACTTGGTCATTTTTTATCGGAATTTTTATTATGACCTATTTTTGGAATTGAAAATGCCATTATGGATCCACCCACGCGATCAGAACAAAAAACTAGGTATTTCTAAGCTTCCTTTCAATAATAAAAATGACAGTTATACAAAAGGGTCGTAACTTGGTCATTTTTTACTCTTTTTTTTATTATAACCGGTTTTTGGAATTCAAACATCCATTCTGGATCCATTCACATGACTAGAACAAAAAACTGGGTATTTCTAGGCTTCTTTTCGATAATAAAAACGATAGTTATACACAAGGGCCGTAACTTGGTCTTTTTTTACCCTTTTTTTATCATAACCTATTTTTGGAATTAGAAAAGCCATTCTGGATCCACCAATTTAATCAGAACAGAAAACTGGGCATTTCTGGGCTTCCTTTCGGTAATAAAAATGGTAGTTATAAAAAAGGGTTGTAACTTTTTCTGGGCTTCCTTTCGGTAATAAAAACGACAGTTATAAAAAAGGGTTGTAACTTGGTCATTTCTTGTTAGATTTTTTATTATAACCTGTTTTTGGAATTGGAACAACCATTCTGGATCTACTTACATGACCAGAACAGAAGACTGGTTTTTTCGGGCACATTTTTTCAAAGGGTTGTAAGTAAAAGTTTCTATTTCCTTTACTATTTTTCTAACTGTGTTTTTTGTAGATTCATATTAGTATGGTAAAGTATTTAAGTTTTTTGTTATTCATTTTTTGTATTTAGGTTTTGTTTCTAATCATGTTTATTAAGATATTATTTATTGTTCTTGCTATATATTTGTCTCACAGTTCTATATGGAAATATTGCCATCTTTTAAGGGCATGGATCTCTAGTATTTTGTCATGATGATAGCTATAAACCATCTAATGCTTAATATTTTTAAATATACTTAATAATTAATTTGTTCTTTTTTTTTTGTTTTGTTTATAAAACCAATTTTATAAGAACAATCTCATGTGTTATCTTGTGATCATTATTTACTTTATTTATATGTTATTGTTGACATTTGTGTAAAAGCAATTTCATTCTTTTATAAGTCACTATCTTCATGATCATTATATGCTCTTGCTAATTAAATTCTTAAGTAAAATCATTTTTTTAATCTATGTGATATCATATTTTTTGGCTTGTCATAAATTATTTAATTGGGATATAGTTTCTTTTTCATGTATTGCAGAGATTGTATCTAGTTCCTGTGTTATTTGTCTCTAACATTTCAATATGGAAGCATTAACATTTCCAAGGCATTTCGTCTCTTGCATATTTACATAATATTAACAAGAAATGAACCCATGATTAAGACCATTAGTGACTTATCATTTCATAATTTTTTATAAGTGATATCATGAGTTGATCATAATTTGATATATGTTGATCATATTAAACATTTTGATTTATCTATATCTCATGTCATGTTAATCTCGATCATATTTTACTCAATATTTATATGGCTTTGAGCAATCTTTAAATCTTGAACTATTTATCATGAGCACCTTGTTCTTGTTGCAATGAGATTTCTATTCTTATGATTACAGAGGTTATCTTGTTCCTACTTGTCTCTAACGTTCCTATATGGAAACATTGGCATTTTCAGGGCATTCATCTCTTGCATATTAACCTCATACTAATAAGAAATGCACCTATGCTTCAGATTAGTTGCGTAATGACTAAATTTTCATATATTTAAGTGAAATCTTTGGCTCACTATTTTTATGTTGTGGCTGACACTTAATGTGAAAGTAACTTCATTTTCCTTAATGAGCAAGTTAATCTTTTATTTGATCATATTATGTTGTCATTCATTTATATGATGTTTGCTAACCTTTGGTATATAAGCATTTTCATTTCTGTATGAGCAATTTTGTTTTGTGATCTTTATATGCTTTAATCTTGAAAGTTCTTGTACAGATAAGTTCTCTGTTTAGGCTTTCACCTTATTCCAGAAGTAATGAAGCATCATCTTCTACTGTTAAAGTCATGATGTTCATCTGTATGATATCATTTTCGATGTATAGACCATTGGGGTCTTGTTTCTTCGTTGTTTGAGGTCTTCTACAGATATTTATATTGCACCTTGATTGGAAGAATGTCTGCTATCCGCATGTGTATTGGTCATCTGTTTTTTTTGTACATTATTGTGGTGTTCTTAGCCACATGTTCTATTGTATCAGTCGTCAGAAGGTATTTGTACACTGGTGTGGATGTTATATCAGAGTTCTTCAACTATCATGTATGGTTGTGATGATTCTTGTGGTGATCTGGGCATCTTGCGATTGGATTATGTCACATGTTCTCATCATTTTATTGTTGGGTCTTTCATCGTACAACCTAGTTCATGTGCACTTTTATGATTCAGTGAGAAGCGGTTGTTCATCATCAAATTCCATCAGTCAAAGTGTTCTTCTTTTTCAGCTTTGGTTCTTCTGGAAGTTGTCATCAAGGGGGAGCAGTAATGACTCCTTCCTTCCTTAATGTTAGTGTGGGCCCTTCTCCGAGCCATTATTAAGGGGGAGTGTTGGAATATATTATATTCCTTGGAAGGTAATAATGTCTCTGTATTATGTCAAAAGTTGTTTACAAATCTTATGTAAAAGAGTAATACATTTAACCCATAGTTATATGGTGTTGTATTTACTTGTGTAGAGTATTTTTCCATGGTATTGTATTAAGAGATGTTATTNATCCACATGCAATATGTGAGAGTAATTCCTCCTCATCTCTTAGTATATAATAGGGTCAAGTGAGTCTCTACACATAATGTATTATTGATGTAGTAGTGGTACTATTGTGACACTGTTGTACATCATCTATATTCTTTGGGGTATTTATGCTTTGCTCTCTTGTAAGATTGGAGAAGACATTCTGGATATAATAGAAGACTGCATTCCCATGGATGTAACCCATTAGGGTGAACCACATATATCGATGTTCTCTTGTCTTATTTTTTCTTGTTCTTATATTTTATGATATGTTGTCGGTTGCTTAGATAGGTTAACTAGTTTAGCTTGACTCTACTATTCTAACACTAGGTGTTATAAGTATTATTTAGGGATTAGCAACCCCTAGAATGAATTACTTTAGCATATGACTATATGACTTGGGGTAATACATATGATCATCGGTAGGGAACAATTCTTTTGAGTATGATATGATAAGATGGTTAATTAATTAATACACATATGGACCATGCAGTATTTAATTAATGAAAAATGAGATAAGCATAGAGAAGGAGTAAGGATTCGAATTTCCCATGTCAGGCCTTCAATGAACTCGAATTGCAAAGACAATAGTTAAGTCTCAGTTGTGGAAAAACAAGTTTCAGTTAAATAAGGAATATATTCCTTGATTTATGCAAAGTGTTTGTTTGTGGATGGCACTGATTGTGAAGCACTAAAGACATTAAATTAAACTCCTAACTAATGGTAAAGCAGTGAGTTGATAATAGAGTTTGGTTCAATCAATTCACATTCAGTTAAAGACAATTAATACTCAATGAAAGAAGGAAGGCACATATCTTATGTATGGGAGAGAATCTGAGATGACAATTTGGCATCAAGCCAAGGAAGGCGCTAATTTTAGTGCACACAGTCTTCACAGTGCACCAAAAAGTATGCAACCATTCGCTACCTTCTCTTTTGTATGATTGTAATATTGTTATGAAAGTGTTATGCACTTGGCAGGGTTGTTACAGTGTTCCTAGTGATCTCTATTATCTATTGTTGCATTGATATCTCTTATCAGACAATCTTCTCATGTGTTGTAAATCATTCTCTGCAATTATCTATCATACTCAAATAGTTGTTGGGTTTTTCATCCTTCGCGTTTAGAGGGTTTTCCTAGGGTACATCTTGTGTCTTATGGATTGAATGATTTATGTGATTGCTTTGTTGATGCTATTAACATATGTTGTAATTGATTATCAAAAAAATTTAAAGTTCAAGCATCTTCAATTTTTGCTCAAACGTGGACACATTGTTGATCCATTTGTCACCATATTAATTAATCTCTCACACTTACTTCATATATGTTCTTTGGTGTATGAATTTGAAGATTAGATGAATGTTATTTACTCTCTTATTATGCATGAACGTTCTATAATTTGACTTGTAATTGTTTCAAGAATATAATTGGACTCTTTATTCAAATACAACATGGTGTGAGTCTAATCACAACAATATATTTGTTGAATCCATCTGTCATGCCCCAAATTTTACATTGGGTCACAATGGCCTAATCACATTTTCCATATTCATGAGAGTTTGTCAAATTGATGCTAAGGGTCAAATAATTGCTAGTTTCCTAGGTTGGGGGTGGAAGCTTTGGGATTTGGAGTAAGTGGGACAATGAATGATGTTTGAACATTAGAATGGCATAAATATTTAATAAAGGAGCTAAATAAATAAATACAAGATAAAATTGAAGTGGCAATGGAGAATGGAGACACATGGAGATTATGGGGCCCACACAAGCTATAAATTTTGTGCCACATGGCATCCTCCTCTTGCAATTTCGAATCCATGGGAATCCTAAAGGTTCTTGGATGAGTTAGAAGACTAATACACTTGTCCATATGCATCATAGGTTGAATTTTGGAAGAAATGTAACTTACATGGGAGAGGAAGAGTCTTTTTGGAGCTAGTGAGACACTTGGATTAGATTCCTTAGCTCTATGACAACACTGATGAAGATGTTATGAAACCTATGACACACATCAGATCTGAAGGATGGAATCTAACATATCTGGCATGTCAGGTCGAAATAGAGCATCCAAGAGAGCTCTCATGTGATTTGGGGAAGCTCAATGGGTTCCTACTCAAATTGGGGGAAGATGGAATGCTAGGAAAGGGAGGACACATGGCAAATCATGAGCACACACACAAATTCGAATTGGCTTGAGTTAGTAGATGGATTGGGAACCTTAGAAGGCTAAGGATGTTTTTAAAATACAAGAATCAACCAAGAGAATAGCTTTTGATCATTTGAGAAATTGTCATTTGTGAATTGTGAGAGCTAGTGGATGACTAGTTGTTTTGCCTTAGCCAATTTCGAGGGTGAAAGATTCCCATCCAAGTTGGTGTTTGGAGAGGCCACTCAGGTATTTCATGTAGCTTTAATGGATTCTTATTTGCAGGTGTAAGATACAGGACAACATGTGTATTCTTCTATTTCAGCACTCTCTATCAACCATTTCCAGTTTTCTTTGCATATTCATGCTCATGGAGGGATTGCGCCTTGGGTGAGCTCATGTACTCTTTGGGAGAGCTCTTCCTGATCTATTTGTGATTGTAATCATTTAAATATGATATTTTATTCATTCTCAGAAATTTTCAAGTCAAAATACCCAAGAGTTGTATGTCAAAATTACTTTTAATGACCAAACAATGACCATTTCCACTCTATTTTGATATATGCTATGGTAATGCTTATGATTTCGAATGGAGGAATGTATTTATGATAAATTTATGATTAATGGACTATCATTAATGTGTATTTAAAGTCTCATGTTCAGTACTTAAGCATTGGAATCCATTTTACTCATTTTTATTGCATTGGGATAAGTTTTGGTGCATTTTCCCCAAGGGTCGAAATTGTGATTTGGGAGCGATTTTGGAAAGAGTCATAACAGAATGTATAAACTGAACCATGATACATTTGAGACTTTAAAAATGTCCCTTACACATTTCCTGCCTCTATTCAGAAATTCAAGTGACTTTGGGACCATTTGAGAAGCCATTTCCAGCGATTACCCAGGGGGAGTTGGAGCCCCAATTTGCTAGTAAAGACTCCTACTTTGAACAGATCATTAAACAAGTTTGCAGAAATAATTGAGGGGTCATAAACATCCTTGAACATCATATTTAAGTTATAATATCAGTCATGTACCTTCTAAGAAAATTTGGGAGCATTTGGGTCAATTTGGAGGTCTAGACATCAAAACTAGTTAAGGTCGAAATTGGGGAAAAGGTGAAAAAATTGGTCATTTAATAAAATTTTAAAAAGGGGCATTACACCATGCTTGAAATAGTTACCTTGCTGATAGTTTCATTCACCATTCAATTGATCCAATGTTACCTCTTAGCATAGGCAACAAGTTCCAAATTCTTCTAATAGCTTAGATGTAATTTGGGTTCTTTAGGTGAGATATATTTAGAATATATCTTCTTTTTGTATTCTCATTTTAGAGATACCCCATGAGATAGAAAGAAAAATAGGTTTGTGATCAAAGAAGTTAATCTCCCCCAACACTTGCACCAACCTACCACCTACCGCCTTTGTTGTCAAAGAAAAAGGGTTTTTACCTAATGTGGCTTTGTTTAGTTGTTTCAAAACATTGCACTTGCTCTTCCCCAAGTTGGACCAAAGAAACAACAACTTAGTGGAATCATGTTTGTGCAACTTATTGGCCTCATATAGACCTAGTGTGGCTTTAAATCCATTCCAACCCATGGATGAATTTGCATGAGGTTTAACGCTGAATGATAATCTTGAGACTCAAATTATTGAAGTCTCCGCAAATTACCCAACCAACTTCTGAAATATCTTCAATGAGCCAATGTGAGAAAACTATTGTCTCGTGAACATCATTGGAAACATAAACATTGGCCAAGATATGAAACCTTGTGGTTATCTTAATTGAGAAACAACCACACCACTTGATGTGTTGGGTTAGATCTATGATCAATGACATGGATAACATGTTGAGCTAAAACAAAAATAGCCCACTCTACCTCTTTCCTCTGCTTGGTCAATACGAAAACCAACAATCACATGGAAATTATAATAATGAAGGGTTGCACATAACAAAAACCCTACAATCGTAATTAATGGGGCCTATAATTCCCCAAACATTCCTTGAGGTAAAATTTACCTTGAAACTTCAAAATGAAAATCCATTTCCTCACCTCCCATGCTCACTAAGTATTTGTGGGCGTTTTGGTAAAACAATATTCCTTTGGGACATTATTAACAACACTCATGCATCTAAGCTATGAGTTGTAATACTCTTTAATGAGCCCTCAATTTAATCCTCGGCTTTGAGATTTCAAAATTGGAAAAGATGTAGGCCTACTCCCCCACCCTTATAGGAAAATGCCTAAGAGGAGCCAACAAGCTCTTTCCCCACAACTAAGGCCACAAGATTGGAAAAACACCTCATTGAAATGCCATGGCTCTTGGTTGGGGGTGGATTTGGTGTTGATGGTGCCTTATTTCCTTTCTTAACAATTTAAACCCAACCTTCTCCATCTGATGTGAGCGAGGCCTTTTGGCCATGAAATTTGGGCACATTGGTTTGTTGCAATTCCAAGATCTCCCCTTGAGCCAACAATGGGCAATCCCTAATTCTATTATCCAATGTTTGGCACCTAAATAAGGGATTAGGTAAGATGTCATACCCAACCTATTGTGTGAAGGCCTTCTCCCTACATGAATAAAGACAAATACTTTGATATTCTTAGAGAGATTAACCCTAAGGTAGACTTTTCTTCGTGGGAGAGGGTTAAAATATCTATGGGGTTCATGGTAAATAAACTTCCCAATGGGAGTATAGAACTCCTGAGACTAAATAGGTGGGCCTATGAATTCTATTGATACTATCTAATAAAGTTGAGTAGCTTCATCCATACCAAAAACGTCATGCCATTATGACAACACAACCAAAGTACTGCACGAATCCAACGGCTACAAGAAGAACAGTGCATACCTTCTTTTAAAGAAAAATGAAAAAAGCCTTTAGTTATGTTGAGTGGTTGTACAAATCCAACCATGTGGCTCTCAAGCTTCCTTAATTCAAGGCTTGATGACAGATTATGGTGGAATCTAGCCGACAAAGTACCCTAAGAGGGTGTGGCATATGAGACCTTTACAATCATGAAAACATTCATTAATAGCATTGTCGAATTAGAGTTACATCAACATGAATTTCATTACCTCATGGTAATCTTTGGGAAGAAAATTGCACAAAGTCTTTGGTAGGACCATTGCTACCATTGCTACCTCCATATACTATTACCCAACTCAGGCAGTGGTAAGGCCTTCTTATAGCCCCCTAGAGCCTTATAGTGGATACACTATGACACTCAAGCCATCACACTATAGGGAGACTATCAAGATAGCTCTGTAATGCAATGAGATCGGTAGTAAATGTGTCAAGTACGTCTCAAAGCCTCATAACCTCGCATTCAACTCCACTATGATAAATCCTAGGGCGTGTTTCTCCCATATTGATTCTAGGATTTATTAAACGTTTGAAAAAATTCAAAATGAGCCAAATTTTTTGTTCCATTGTAGACTCAAAATTTACAAAAATATACAATACTTGCTACCAAAATTTTAAACCCTTCAATCTGAAATAACACTCGTAGATGTTGGTATCATCTTAAACACACACACACACACACACATCTATCAATAACACCTTGAGAGGAACTATTGTATAGGTCTCATGTCAAGTCCCCAACTCTAAAACCCTTATAATTATGTTGATAGGTGTTAAAATAACACCTCTCCACTTTTGGCTGGCTCGGGACGGAGGTTGATCTTCACAAATCCTACATTCACAAGATTCTTCGTCATTGTTTTGACTGCGAGCATTTACTTCACACCTCTCCACTTTTGGCTCGGGACGGAGGTTGATCTCCACAAATCCTAGATTCACAAAGATTCTTCATCATCATTTTTACTACGAGTATTTTAAATTACTTCAAGTTTCTAATCGTGAGTTTTTACTTTGTCAGATTTCTCAAATCCCCCACTACTAAAAGACCGGAGATCAAATCCATGGGCAAGGTGGCTTGGAGTCTTGGCCATGGGAAGAGAGGCAAGGACAACGACCAGAGTGGGGCAAAGCTTGGGATATGTGGAGGCCACACAACCTAGAGAAAGGATGTATTTTATTTTCACCAACTCACTTGACAACCTTCCCAAATCGTACATGGCGAGTGGACTCTTGTGGTAGGCGGTCTTCCATGGCTATTTGTAGCCACACTTTGAAAAATTAAAAACAAGTAATTGTTGTGCTCGTCAATTTTTTTTGAATGAGATAACAAACAATGAAATAAGAAAATTAGGAGGTTGTTGATGTAAGTGTTCCACGTAGATATCCAAAGACAGATGAAAAGTGTCACTATCAAAATAACAGTGAAAGTAACTCAATAACTCATGTTTTTGTTTTAAAGTTAATCTCATTTTATTTTTATTCAAAAAGATTTTGAATAAGAAACTTTGTTTTTGTTTTCTCATTTTAATGAGGTTGTACTTGTCCATTTTAAATAAGATAACAATCAATGAAATAAGAAAATTATTTTATTTTTATTCAAAAAGATTTTAAATAAAAAACTTTGTTTTTGTTTTTGTTTTCTCATTTTAATGAGGTTGTACTTGTCCATTTTAAATAAGATAACAATCAATGAAATAAGAAAAAATAGATAACAATCAATGAAGTAAGAAAATTAGGAGTTTGTTGAATGTGATAACAAACAATGAAATATAAAAATTAAGAGTTTGATGATGTAAATATTCCACCTAGATATCCAAAGACACGAGAAAGGTCACTAACAAAATAATAGTGAAAGTAACTCAATAAGTCATGTTTTTTTAAAGTTAGTATCATTTTTGTTTTATTAATGGAATCATGTTTTTTTAAAGTTAGTATCACTTTTATCTTATTAAAGGAAACTTTGTTTTAGTTTTTATGGTTTTCTCATTTTAATCAGGTTATCCATAAAAAAAAAAGTTATTTTTATTTTTATTTTAAAACTTATGCAATTTTAAAATTAAAAATATATATGTGGCATGTATGGATAAGTGGATGATCTAACAAAAAATCTTTCAAAATAATATAATAAATTTAAATGTAGAGAAAATAAAAAATCATATTTAAAGCTAGGTCAAGTGGTTAGATCATAGATGCTGTCAGTTGTGAGCAAAAGATATTGAAGTCAAAGAGAGAAAAGAGAGATAAACTGCTTCTTCAGAAGCAGATGCAGGGTTTTGGAAGAAGCAGATGCAGGGTTTTGGAAGTACAACCAGGCAAGGTTTTGGATGTACAGTAAAGAAAGAATATATGTATATATATATATATATATTTTAAATCTTTGGCCAAGGGAAAGAGAGCTGGGAAGTCGCTGAGCACGCCAGATGGCTGGTTCTGCTGTTTTACTGAGATGGCTGGTTCTGTTGTTTTACTGAGCTAAAAGATAAAAAAGAGAAAACAGGGCATTGGTTCTGGAACGATATGTATTGCCTTCTAAAATTACCCGGTGTATTATTTTTGGTTTGTGAATATGAGCAGGTGTGTACCAGTTGGAAACAGACGATGTATCCGCATAAGCCTGAGGTCAGCGTTCCTGTGAAGCCTGCCCAGACCAGATCCTGTAGCAACCTGGGGCGTCGGCATCAAGGGGCAAGCATTCACCCATCCTTCCAATTTTTGTTCCTATTTGCAAAAACGAACAGACACTATTCTTCCTTTGGCCAGGGTTCAGTTTGCTGGGGCAGGTACTTGGTCTTAATACAATATATTATGATGATTCTGGTCTGAGGGGAAGATACAGAAGTGTCCTGTGCCTTATGGGTGATCCCTTGTGCCTGTATGTAAGCGAGAGGCTCGAAATAAAGTAAGTCGTATGCCTCCACAGCATGACTCCGGGTAACTACTGCGTCTTCGATTCCCGTCAAACCGTGCATTTAACCTATTAGTTCTCATTTCCCATTTGACTTAAGGAACGACCTATGTATATTTATAATACAAATTCATTGGAGTGCAAGTTGGGTTCTTTGATGATTTGAACCTCTCAAAAGTCTTCCAGCTCCTGTATATAAATCCATGATAATTTTTCAAGGTGGAAGTAAAACCCTTCAACCCCTTATTGTTTGTCCAACCTGAAATCAAAGCCCAAGTCTTCAATACATAAAGGGGATGATCAGGACATGAAATTAAAGCTGAACTTTTCTCTTTATTAAATAAAAGGGATATGGTGAACGGTGGCTTCCCTGGTTGGTGAAAGCGACTCGTGAGTCGCGAGGCACTGCTATTACCCCACCAAACTTCAAGTCTTGTCCCTCACCGCACAGGCTCACGCTTGTTATATGCCTGTACTTGTGAAAGCAGTTAAGACCAAGTCCATTTTGTTATGACTGAACTTTGTGAAAGCAGTTACGGCGAAGTGCATTTTCACAGAATAGATATCCTCATTTGTGGTGGCTTAGCCAAAGGATTTTGAATTGGGACTCTGAAATGAGTGCAGTAAGCCAGCTACACTGCTTCCAATACTGTACTTGTGAAAGCAGTTAAGACCAAGTGCATTTTGTTTTATGACTGTACTTGTGAAAGCAGTTAAGACCAAGTGCATTTTGTTACATGACTGTACTTCTGAAAGCAGTTATGACAAAGTGCATTCTCACAGAATAGATATCCGGATCCCTATTAGTGGTGGCTCAGCCAAAGGATTTTGAAATGAGTGCAGTAAGCCAGGTACATTGCTTCCAATACTCCTCGATTGAGGAAGTGCTACACTGATTCTAATACTCCCAGACTGGGGAGGGGTTTGGGGAAGGGCACACTTGTGTCAAGATCATATTTGTACAAATACACTTTTTAAAAATTTCTGCATGCCACTGGCCACATTAACTGCAAAATCAATAGCATTTATGTGCCCCACCAGATAATGATATCTAGAATTAATCACCAGTGTTATCAGCCCAACTCAAGCCCTTGTTTACATGTTGAGTGTTCTAACTCAAGTTATTATTTCTGATTTTATTATTTTTGTGTGTTTTAAATTTTTGTGACAAGTTCATTCTGATAACACCTGTGAAACAACAAAGTGGATTTGCATGATATTAAATGTGCCAAAAACTTTGACAATTCAAAAGTTGGTTTTCAGGTAAAAGTCATCAGGTTGATGCGGTAGCATCTTTTTGGTGCTCAATTCATTAGCAATGTAGCCTAATGTGAATGATAGGCTTCATTTGTAGATCAATGATGATTTTGTTAGCCATGAGAGGCGAACTGAGTTAGTGAAAGCGGGATTTTTCTATAGCCTCACCAAGGTTATATTCCTCAAGAGAAGTGACCTACACCCCACCTGCAAGGGGGCTGTTGAACCACACAAGGGTCATTAAGTCAGGCTGGGCCTGTGGTGTAATAAGGAAAGTGGGGCGTTGCTATAGCCCCTGCCAAGGTTCTGTTCCTCACAAGAACTGTTTTGTAATAAGGAAGCATTATTTAAAAAGATGTTGATTTTGTCGAGGTTGAGTGTGTGAATCCATCTTCAAACCTTTTCATTTTTGGGGCTCACTCGCTGGTTTCTAGAAAACAAGTTTCAAGTATTTCTCAAATTATAATTAATTATATTAATGGTGAAGGGTAACCATTCATTTTTGGGGCTCACTTGCTAGTTGCTAGAAAACAAGTTTCATTCTCAAATTATAATTCAGTATATTAATGGTGAAGGATAACCATAAGTAGTTGATGGTAATTGTGGATACATTTGGGGAAAGAGTGAGGTGGCAATTTGTGATTAAAAAGAGACTATTTTAGAACTGATCCACAATCACAACAGCTGAAGCTTATACAGTGCCTGTTTTATTTCTCAAAATGTGCACATGCAGTGCACTTTAACTTGGCAAGCCAAGTAGTTCAATATCTTTTCTAGCAAAGACACTGTTTGTTTTGAAAGCAGGAAATGCGCATCAGATACCTTTCCACTGGTAGACGTAGATTCTCACATGAAGGAATCTTGAAACATAAACAAGCTGTTGACAACATTCCCATTGTATTGACAGCAGTGTAAACTCCTCTTGTAGGTTCTTTCAACTCAAACAGACGAAAGGGCTTTTGTTTGGCCTTTCAACTGCTCAAGTTGAATGACAAACAAAATGCTCAGTTCAATCAATGCCAAGTTGGAACATGATATCTCTTTGTATTGAATGAAAATGTTCTAGCGTTCGTCAGTTTGACCGGATGCAAGCTCCACAACAACAATGAAGGATGATGTTCCTCCTCCTCGAAGATACTGTACATCACCATTCATAAGTCTTACCAGCTTTCGGCAAATGAGCAATCCTAAACCCTCTTGAGACATATCCGGGTCTAGATTGAACATCTGTTGCACCAGTTTTTCGGGCAACCCAGGGCTTGGATGAGTAATTCTGCAAACATACCAAAATCAACATTCTTGTCAAAGCAATTTTAACCAGCGCACTTTAATCTCATTCCTTGGGTCCCACAAAAATAAATCTCACTTGGGCATGGAGCAGTTGGTGCAACAACAATTCAATGGACTCATACATTCCTGTGAACATTATCACCATAAATAGAACCCTATTGCACTCTAATTCCATGATAAGCAAAATTCTGCCTGCTTCTAAGTTCTGAGGTACAAACCAACATAAAACACTGTTATAATCGTGTGAAAAAGGAAAGCAAGGGCTCATGAATGCAGAAATCATAGGGGCAAACTGTAAAAACTGCAAATCTCGCATTTTTTAGAACAAATTAAAAAGAATTCCTCAGCTTGCATGTATTCTACAGAATGTTACATATGGCATGATATCTAAATTCTAACTTGTAAATTGAAAATGTGAGACGACATTATTAGGCATATTTGCCATTCTGCATCCTTAATCTGAGAAAGAGAACAAAATGTGCCAAAATGCAACTACGTATCAACACCCTTTCCAGAAAAGAAGAGGAGAATTTCATACCTGAATTCTAGACGTATGACATATACACCGCCACCCAAGTGTCTTTTAGTTGAACTGACTTTTATTCGAACCCATTTTTCTGCTGATGTGAACTGTATCGCATTCACTAGGAAATTTGACAAAATTTGCTGAAGCCTCAACTGATCCCCATAGAAGCATGTCGTTGCTATTTCTCCTGGTAGGTCATAAGCTACCTCCAATCCCTTTTCTTCACTCTGTATCATCCCCTGACTTATGACAGCATCAAGTAATGCTCCTATTGTGAATTCCACGGTATCTAAGTCAAGATAACTGTTCAACATTCAGATCACCAGATCAGAATATTTTTCAAGTTATTTATTGAGAACATTACAAACCTTGTTTAATAAAAATATTGGGACTGTATGCCATCCATTTATGTTCTATATTATATGAATTCATAAACGAAGAATGGTTGTGAATAATGAAAGAGTATCGACAGAAATAGTTAAGATTGTTCAAGGTGTTGTGGGACCTCATAGTCATAGACAGCAAACAGCAGGTATCGACAGAAAGAGTTAAGATTATCCAAGGTGTTGTGGGACCTTATAGTCATAGACAGCAAACAGCAGATCCGTCATAGGATGCTAGCTTGACCTCACACTTGATAGTAACCTCAAAATACCAGGACTGGTTGTATCACATATTTTATTTCCTTACAAGTATTAATGATGAGAGTATTAACTTCATGGGTATTACTTTTTCATCTAGGATGGAGATGCCCTAGGGATTCCTGTAGCTATTTTTGATCATCTATCTGCTTACCAGCCCCTGTTGGTTGCTATATCTCATTTCTAGGCATAATAACCTCATTCTTTTTTCAAGGAAATACCTCTTTCCTTAACATTCCCTAACCAGGAGATGCCTAAAGAAGGGAGGATTCAAGGAATTAAGTCTACCGTAGAACTAAATCCTGTCATAGAGATATGCCACTATAGTAATAGCTTGTAAACATGGACATCATATATACAATGACCACAAACCACAGAGGGGCCAATGAGGCCTGATACCATGAGAGGAGCCTTTTCCTTAAGTAGATTGTATACCAAAAAATGAAATCCGAATAGAAATGATCACAAACAGGGGTGAAACCGAAGTAGATGAAGTGCTTGACAGGTTCACAGGTTGAGGTCAGCCATCAATCATGACACACTGGCCACATAGGTTTTGAAAGTCCCTCTGTCAGAAGGCAAGAAAAGCTGAGAGGAAGAAAAGGAAATGGTATTTGTTCCAAGATACTACAATAAAAATTTAGTAGATATTAATAAAGGAAGTGGAAAATGTTTCCGAAACTTCCCTCAAGCTTCCCACTGTGCAAACCTGAATATTTGGAGAGGTAAGAAAGAGGAGGTAGAAAATTAAAAGACTAATATGCTGTGCTATGAAAAGGTGAGAACTTTAAAGTGAATCCTTTTTAAGAGGATTTAATTCCCAGTTCTTTGATAATACAGAAATAGGAGGATAAATCTTAAAGCAATACTCAAAAATTAAGACTCACAGGTGAAACAAAATAGACAAAAACCCAAAGATATGGACCCAACTTTTCTTTTAAAATGGCTACCTAAATTTCTGTTCAACAAGAAAGACACTATAGATCGCCATAACATTAGTATGGTAAAGGCAATCACAAACTTCTCCTAGTATTTGACCCTAGTTTTGTCATTAGCTAATTGTACAGAATAGTTAATTTATTAGAAGCCAGATAGGGTTTTCCAGAATCCAGATAGCTTAGTATTCTTCAGTAAAGTATTGGTCAAGGTCAGTTCTATGAGTATTGGTCAAGGTCAGTTCTATGAATACCAACACCAAAACGAAATGAGACAAACATAGATTTGCAATTATTGACCTTTTATCACCAGTATCCCTGAGTGTGGTTGTGTTAGCTGACAAATTATCAAGATAGCATACAAAACAACCTGTGAAATGTCATCACTGCATCAGCAACCAATAAAGTGGAAGAAAGTTTGGTAGAGTACTCTATAAAGATGTAAACGAATATTTGGCAAAGGCTATAGCAACAGCCTTGCAGCACGGTTGCAGCATGGCTTTAAGCCTTTATGTATGGTCAGCTTCACTTGGAACTGATTAGGATCCAAAATTAATTTACACTTTTCCAACGGCTATTCATTGACCATAGGATTTTTCTCCATGGATGAATCCTGTGTCTAGCCCTTCTCCTGACAGCTGACCTAACTGAGGATGCCTTTGTGAGAACCAAAGACTGAAATGGATCAGATCAATATAAAAACATCATATGAAGGATTCCTCTATGAAGATCAGTCCCTCAGTCCTGAAATAATACTCTAGGATTCTTCCTCAGGAACCTGTCCTTTAGGGTAGTTCTTCCCACTGCTAGAACATAGGCAAGTGGACATCTATAACTTGCAACAAATGCCTTTCAGAACAGTAATTCAAAACAATGTTGCAAATATCGTTTGGGGGGTATATTGCTGCAGGTCCAGAAATAAACTTACTGGAAATATTGGGGTAAATATTGAAAATTATCAAAAAATATTGACAAGAATAAACTTTGACTTGAAGAATTCTGAAAATATCGAATAACCTGAAAGACTTGGGAGAAATCAGAAATATCCAGAGAAATCGGAGATATATGCAGCATCGGTTCAAAAGCTAAAAAATAAAAACAAGTGACCTAAACATCTTCATTGTTCAAAACTTGTAGCCTTCCTAGCTTTTACTTTGGGTTTTCTGATATTCAATGTTTTTTCTGTAAACCCTAAACTATAAACCATGGATTCTAGCTGGGAAAATCAGATTTATGGTAACTTGGCTGTAGATTTGAAATTTATGACTATAATGCCTTGAAAGTAACCAGGTGTGAGCATGTACATTGTGGTCAAAGTGGTCAGCAAAAGTATCTTACAGCAAATCCTTCACTGTAGAAGTTTTGGATATAGCCCATAGGAGTGCTGGATATTGCTCCGTCTAAGGCCATCTAAGGAGTCCTTTGTTCTCTCTATTGTTGTTTTTGGGCTGATTCAGAAGTATAGTTTTCAACTGTTCTGATGTTTTCTAAGGTATTCTTTCACCTTTGTTGTGCATTATGATTTGTGACTTAACAAGTGATGAGTTTCCCACAGAAAGATGGATAAAATGCATTCTTCTGTTCACAAAAACATTATAGGAAGCTGCCAAATAGCCAAGGGTTTCATTTTTCAAAGTTATTCATGGAGAATAAAGTATGAATGTATGATGAAAAGATGCTGCAAGTACAATGGACTTGATGCCATTATAAGGGATTTAGGTGTATGAGATTCTCTCCCACATGTTCTACTTGCATCTAATTGGTATGTTTCCATGTGTAGTAATGGTTTATGGGAAAACCGAGATGTATGCATGCCATATGTAAGAGAACATGGATAAAGCAAACGGAAACATGCTCACATTTTTACTACATTAGAAAGTTGTTTTACCATGGGAATGAGTACTAGCGGCAGAAATCACCCACAAAAGTAAGATTATTAATGCTGAGAAAAAATGTAGATGTTATAGGCCGAGAAAAACATACCCATCTTCGATGCTTTCTAAGTCCATATCATCCAGAATTTTTAAGATCTGTTTTTGGCAAAGTGCACTTGTTTCCACTAGTTGCCTCTGGTCTTCCCTCAAAGCTGTGCGTTCCATCATTGTTTGCGTAAACATGATTCCATAAAGTGGATTTTTAATTTCCAGCCTAAGGTATGTTAATGTCTTCAGTCTCTTCATAGATGCTTGTTCTAACATGTTCTGCACATACAATGCTTGTTGAAGCTCTGGGCTGGCAATGTGCAAGAAGCAGAAAACTCCTGTGATTCTTCCCTCTTCATCTAATTTCTTGTTTGCAGAAAGTAGGGTCTCTACATATTTACCATGACGGTCAAAAAATCCAAAAGGAAACTTCTCTGTCTCCTGTCCGTCCATGGAGCTATTTAGTACAATCCTGAGCCGTGTCAAGGCATTCTGACCTTTAAGACGACAGCATGCTGTACGGGTACCAAAAACCTCTCCGAAGAGCATTTTATCAATTATCTCCTCTCTTTTCCAACCAGACAACTTTTCCATAGCTGAATTCCACTCGGAACACCACCCACATTCATCTGTACCAAATATGGGAGGAATTAGGGGACTTGGATTCTGAACTATTGTCCTGTAGTCACCTTGAATGCGAGTGAACTTATCCATAACATTCTTCTGCCCGGTCACATCTTGGGCAACAAAGCACACCCCCACAACATTCTCCTTCAGGTCCCTGCTTGAGCAAGCATTAACGAGTAAAACTACTGGACCTTTATCCTCCTGTGAGCGATGTCTTTTCAGCTCAATTTGAACATTTTGCTCTTCTACTCCTGTAATAACCAGTTTATCCAATTAGATAAACTCAAGCAAATTGAGACAACCAGGGTTGCAAGAGCTGATAACATTATGACCTTATTATGTTCAAATTCTAAGATCCTCTACTGAAGGACACTACATACCTTTCAACTTTCAAGCAAATTGAGACAACCAGGGTTGAAAGAGCAGATAACATTATGACCTTATTATGTTCAAATTCTAAGATCCTCTACTGAAGGACACTACAGACCTGTCAACTTTCAAGCACTTTATAGAATGCAATATTTCGAAACAAACATTGAATATTAGCTATAAATCATAACTGAAAAAAAGGCAGCTACAATGATTATGTCTCAACAAATAATTTGAATGAATTTATCACCTTTCAAAGCCAAGTATAGCATCTGTTTCACATTCTCAGCTGAGGTTTCCTCGACGAGATTGATTAGAGGCTCCCCCAGAACCTCTTCCACTGACAACCCTGTAAGTTCAGCAGCTTTTCTATTCCATCCATTTACTACTCCATAAGCATCAACTGCCAAGATTGGAACCGTCGCTGTTTCAATCAGTCTCACCATCTCATTTGTTACTGCATTCAATTCATCCATCTCCTTAAGTCTCAAATCGTTGAGTTGCCTATTTATCGAGATATTTCTACCACTGCCATCAGTTTCTTCGCAAGAACCCCTCAGTATTAATTGCAATGAATGGATGGCATCCATCTCAACATCCTCCCATGGCAAACTCCTCATTTTAACCACTTCTAGGAATGCATTAAACGAAGATCGTGGATGCATTTTCCTGCCATCATCTTTGTCCTCCAGGTCATGCTTGGCACCTCCCCATTTAATTTCTTTCGCAGTATGGGATCTGAACCAAAACAAAAAGTCATTTGAATTCATTCTCACCGCGGCGATTCCACAAATCGCATCACCTAACGATCCAGCTCCAGGATAGCCCGCATAAACAAGACTATCTGTGCTCAAACCTGTGGAATCCATGTGGCACTCAGACAGCCATTCAACAATATCTTGTATCTGAGCCTCAGTAGGAGTTACCCCAAAAAGCCAAAAGTTTTTTCCGTAATAAAGGGCAGCACCATCGCATTTGACAAGATCCATGATGTTGGGCTTCTGACTGACAATTCCTAAGGGTGCATCACGAAGCAGCATGTCGCAGAGCAATGTTTGGGTGCGCAAAATTCGCTTCTCTTTCATTTGAATAGCCAATTCAACTTCCTTGTTCAGATGAATCCCAAAAACTTGCATCAAGAACTCACAAGCATACCTCAAAGGAAATGGAACATAGCGTGGACTAGTGTGATGACAAACCACCAGTCCCCATAGCCTTCTTCCTTTCTGCTGTATCTGCCCCTCGCTATCTGCGTCCTCTTCCTTCTCAGTGACTACTACAGCCATTACTAAAGATGCTATAGAGCCCATGTTGGCCATGTATTGAGCATGGCAACCATGAGGTGCTCTCAATGTAGACCCACAAAAACTCAAGTCTCTAGGCAATCTCTTGTCCTGAATCACGGTTACAGGTGGTGCACAGCAATCACAAATCATTCTTACTCTGTTCCTCATAAACAAAAATCTTGAAGCTTGAGGAATATCAGTTGCGGGGTAGTGTAGACCCAAATAAGGTTCTAAATCAGATCTCCTAATCTCAGATATCACCTCACCATGATCATCATCGTGAAATTTATAAGCCATAACGCGGTCATAACCCATAAGCTCATGCACCTCTTGTGCAATCATGTCACACAGTAGCCCAATATTTCCACTAGGGATCGATTGCAACCGCGATATGGCCTTTGCAGCAAGCTTATAGGATTGCAATGCTCCCATGGCAGAAGTAGAAACATCCGAAGGCTTAATAGGCTCAAAATCCATCACCAAAGCCACATCAATTCTGTGAAGTATAGCGTAGAAGGGCTTACCTGAACTCTTGGAGTGGACCAAAATTGGATTCAGAAGATTCAGGTCTCCAAACTTAGCGGCCTTCTGCAATGCCATGGTGCTCGAAGGGGTGAACAAGGTCCTTGCATCACTGCCAATACAGAGAATCTGCTGGTCCTCCACGCTGGGAACTGCATGAGCTGACACTTGAAGCATATCTGGGGCATTTTCACTGTAAGCAATCACTTCAAAAGTCTTATCATTTACTGCAACCATGCACCCAAATGGCTGAAGCAGCATGCTCCTCTGTATCTGCTGCAGATATGCAGTGACTGTAACTGATGGAACAATCTCCAAATCCGTGTTATCAACTATGGATTTCATGTAATCGAAATGGTGCCCGGATTCTTCGAAGTTTGCATGAATCCTAGCATCCATTGTCGTTTGGGCCATTGCTCTGGCGTTCTGGGTTTGTCTAGCAGAGCTACCCTGGGAACAGGCTGCCTTAGAGGACTCCATTGAGACTCAAAATACCAATCCAATGTCGGAGGATCAGAAATCCAAACAAAAAAACTAAACTTTCACAATGCCTGTAGAGAATCACAAACCCAATTCTAAAAACTGGATTTTCTACTTATGTTGGCCTGACTAGAAGGCCTTATATATACATATATAAGACCCACAAGGCCTCAATAATGTTCCTAGAACTCTCCATGCTTGGCAATGCTTAGTATTTTTAGTTTATGATATATCCAATCACATGGGCAGCTCAGAGAAACCAGATCTGGCCATGGCCCATATCCATTGACAGACGTGCCATTCGAAAACCCATGTACAGAGCCTTGCAAACTTCGAAGTATGCATGTAAAACTGTGCCCTTCTTCTTCTCCTAGGTCTTCTGCCCTAGAGTGTAGAATAGCATGAGGATGAGTACAGCTCAAACTTTCAGAACAATGATCATCGAGGACATAGGACAGGGACTGTACCCTTTCTGTTACCCACAAGGAGGGCAGGCCCAGATTCTGCCCACAGTGCCCACTGCCCAGTGCCTATCGCCAGTTTTCCCCTCCAACCCTCATGTATACAGTGCACACACGCTCCAAAGTTCCAAGTTGCACGTATCAATCGGTTCGCTATGTCCTAAAACAGTACAAAAGACAATATCCTTCGGTGTCATACTATGATGGGAGAGGGTGTACACCTGTATATTCTGAGTCAACCTCGATGATCAGATATAGTACACCTGTCTTATCCATAGTCAGTTCAAAATTTCACCAATCGGAGTCCTAATGATCACACTTCCAGCAATCCAGGTACTCTCCTTCCCTTCACCTAGAGAGAGTTTTACTATTATTATTTGATTTGTCCTCTGAGCTTTGTAAAGGAATATGGTGGAATTGCATATTCAGAAAAAGGTGATAAAGTCTTCAAAAACCACTACAGAAATACAGTTTGGGGTAAATTTTTTTTTTTTTTTCTTGTGTGTGGGGGGATAAAATTAAGCTTAGGAGACTGGAAATGAAGATAGTTTTCAGACTTTAAACTGATAAAAAATTTAGAGATAAAATTGTATTTATAAGATGTTTAAATGAAGATAATTTTTGGAAGATGAACACAGGTTTCTTGGATCTTTTGTGAAAAAAAGGAATCTGAAAGGGCCACTTGGTAACACTACCGTTATGTCAAAGCACTGCTTACAGTTCCTGTAGACATTGACATCAAAACAATTAAGGAGTTCAACTAAAAAGACAAAGTGCAGGTAGGAATGCAAGTTATAAATTTGGAAATTGAAGAATTTTTATTATGGTATATTTACATATATAATTAAAAAATTTAAGATATATTTTTCAGCCCTTTAAATTGATTGATGTATTATATTTATGTATATATGGTTTTAATTTTAATATGCAGATTGTTTTTTAGAAATAAAAATAAAGAATAACTTTATATTGTTTTGGTTTTAATTTTAATATACAAATTGTTTTTTAAAATAAAAATAAAAAACAACTTTATATTAATAAAAATTTATGTCAAACATACATATTAACCAGAGCTCCAAAATGTTTATTTGTTTAATCAAAAATTTATAAAGGACTGCATGAACCTGTAATAGCTGACAGTCTATCTATAATCTATGTTATAGAAACAATCTTTGCAATTCATCGTGGTTTTAGTATGGGGATTGTATATTTATTTATAAGAGTGAGGGTGTGATGTCATGTTTTTACAGAAATAATATCTTAAAGGTAAAATTAGTTGAAGAATTATAGATATAATATTTTTTTTTAATTTGTTGGAATTGTGTAGTGTGATATTGGTTGAAGTTGTGATTTTTATTGTTAAAATTGTAATTTTGATTTTGATTATAAAAGTAGATTTAATTTTTTATTATACAATTTTAACAACTAAAAACTACAATTTCTATTAAATTTTGGCTAAAAATTAATTACACATCATCAATCATTTATCTTACACAGTACAAAATATCTAAATTTTATATTATAAAATGTTAAATTATAATTTAAAAAAAGATAAATACAATATTAAATTAAATTAGTTTTTTTATTAAGGATTTGCAAAATAATTCTTTGTATATGTATATCATTATATATATATATATTTTTCTTTTTACAAAAGTTTAAAACTTAATAAATTAATTGAAACCATTAAATTTAATATCATAATTAAATTAATTTTATAAAACTAAATAAAAATAACTAAATTAATTTAATATTTACAACACAAAAATTAAATTTTCACAATATTTAATAATACTTCTCTTTTCTAGATATAGTTCAAACTAGCTCAAATCTTAAATAGGTTTTCAAACTAAATCTTAAATAGGCTTTCAAACTATAATAAAATATATAAAGTTGAATCCAAAGCATTTTTTAAAGTGTTTACATTAAAGAGTTTTATAAATCCTTGGATATTAAAGATAACATTCGAACTCTTCTTGCAACGAAAGAAGTTTTCTTTTTAGAAGACGGCCTCTCCTCATCTCGTGCATCCACAAACTCTTCAATCTAGCGGTCAAGCAAGGGTTTCCTGCACCTTGGACTCAAAGCCTCATTATTCCTATCTTCAAAAGTGGTAATAAAAGTGACCCCTCTAATTATCAAACTATTATGATTAGCCCTCTCTTAGCTAATTTATATGGTATAATCTTAGAAAAGAATATCAATGAATGACTAGAAATGGAAGGTAAGCGGGCTAAAGGCCAAGCAGGTTTTAGAATGAATCATTCTACCACAAACCACCTTGTTACACTTAGGATCACTGCAGAGGAATGTCGTAATAATAAGCTTGACCTATTTTGTTGCTTTGTGGATTTTAGAAAAGCTTTTGATACATTGCCTAGAAATAACCTGTGGAATAGGCTAGATGAGCTTAACGTTCCTTTTGAGTTGAGAGCTGCCGCGATAAGGTTATATGAAAAGGTTATTGCCAAGTTTACAAATAATGAGGGGTGGACAAGATATATAAATTGTAATATTGGAGTTGAACAAAGTTTCCCCCTCTCCCCTACCCTTTTTGGCATTTACATTGATAAGCTAGAAAAATGTTTCGAAGAAGCAAGTTGCGTCGGTACAATCTTAGTTAGGATAGTTATCATCCTCCTACTTTATGCTGATGACATTGTTCTTATGGCAAGGTGTCTTTCTGATCTCGATAAGCAATTAGTAATTCTTAAAGATTTTTGCTCTAACATGGGTATGATTGTTAACTGACAAGGAAAAAATCATGATTATAAAATCTAAGAAAGACACCTATGCAAATTTGATTTATGATAATAGAAATCAGGAGGAAGTGACTTCTTACAAGTATCTCGGAATTGATATTCATCACAAGCTTAATTGCAACTATAGCATTGAGAAAAGAATTAATTGAGGGTGGAAAGCTTATTTTGGTCTTGAAAATAACTCTATATCAGTCAATTTGGCCATGTGGGATAAAAAGAAGTTCCTCTTTGAAACTCTTGTCATCCTTGTTATCTTGTATGGTTGTGAAGTATGGGAGTGCATCATTTCTAGAGAATCTTGGAGGAAGATTGAGAAAATCCAGAAGAGGTTTATAACTTATAAATCAAAATTAAAAGAAATACGCATTGTCTTATTCTCCTCATATAAGTGGGTCTTTCCCCATCAAGAGCATGGCTATGACTAGGTACCTAATGTACAAGCATTAGATAAATAGCATGAGAAACGAGAGACTTCCTAAAATTGCTTTAATCTCAAGTCAAAACCAACTACGCCTCAAGCGGTGTTGGTGTAAAGATACCATGGCTTGGTTAAACCAATGGGGCATTGATGAAAACAACATTTTGCAGAACATTGATAATGTCAAAAATATTATTACTTCTAAGTTCAAAGAGAAATTTTGGTGGGAGAAAAATTTAGCGGTTAAGAGAAAATTAAAATAATATAAGGTCACTGATCCTAACTTGGAAGATCAAAAGTATCTCTCCGTAGTATCTAGCTCACTGAAGAAAATTAATATAGCCAAGATTAGAACGAACTCTCATGAACTCTATAGCGAAACAAGGCATTGGTCTATTCCTAAAACTTTACGAACGGAAAGGGTTTGTCATCTATGCGAGTTTATGAGAATTGCAGATGAAAATCACTTTCTCTTAGATTGCCTTGCTTACACCCACATTAGATCCGAGTTTCATAGTATTTGTTACAATACAAACCTTTATAAACTCCTAACTTGCCAAAACTATAGTGAGCTTGAAAAGCTTCTTGGCAAGCTTTTTGAACACAAGATCAAGATTTTAAAGTAAATCAAGTATTATCTTTCTTGAAGTCGAATAAACCAAAATTAGTCTCAGTAAACATTAATCATCATAAATTATTACAAACAACTAAATTTATAAACTTTAAAACTAAATTAATATAATATTATTAATCCAAAATTTTTAAATATCAATATCATTCTTTCAAACTAATGTAACAATTTGTAATATTAAAAACATTATATTTTTATAGTATTAATAATTCTTTTTTTAATATCAATATGATTGATTTAAAGTAATAGTTCTTAAATTAAATATTAAAACATTTTCTTTCTTTGTTAAAATATATAAAATTGGATCCAAAGCATTTTCTATCATCCAAAAGTGATTTTGATCATTATTATTAGCTACATATACCATTATCATTAATATATGGTTAGAATTACGTCTTGATACCATAAACAAAATAAATAAGATACTCATAATTTTTGGTTAAAAAAAACGCAAAAGATGATAAGTTAGTCATAACCAAAATAAAACTACATAATAGGCTATAAATTGAAACAACCTTTCTTATATAAGTAAAGAGGTTAAGAAATTTAATTGAGAATAAAGAAAGGTTGATCTGAGTCAAAGTTAACTCTATTGACCATAAGTATGCCATACTTAGCAAAATCACAAGTCTAAAAGGATAGAAAATATTCATAAATGAAAATCTCATTTGTAGAGACCAAAACGAATAAAGAAAAGAGGTTCAAAAGGTAAAGAAAACTAGGAAGTAAGGAAAATGAGCATTAATTGGATATAGAAAAAATGTTATTCGAGATAGAAACAAAAAAGATAATATAAATAGAAACTCAACACACTCTAATCATCTCTTGGAACTACCGAGGCTTCCCATGGAATAAAGGCCCAAAGTTAAGATGGACCCCGAGTGATTATGATATTATTGTTTTTATTGAGACCTATGAGCACAGAGAATCTATGGTTCCTAACCTAGAAGGATTTGTCCTATGGACGACCTAGAACAAGCATTCCTGTCATAAAGACATTGGAGGTATAGCTTGTTACATTAGGGGAAACATCTCTCCCCATGCTAGTCTCTATAAGAAAGACCCTCACAACTAGTATATCTGGATAGATATTTTAGACATTAATGCTAAAAATCTGCATAGAAATATGTTATTTTTCCCTTATTAATTCTAACTTTTATAAGAAAAGAAATATAGATAAAAACTGCTTTTACAAATGTCTTAGAAAATGATGTTTCCATTCTGAGGAATGAAGGAAATATCCTCTTAATGGGTGACTTTAACGCTCGAACTTTGAGTAACCAAGTTATTATTCTAAGCAATTATTCCAATCGTAATCCTCTTTGGTTGGACGAAGACCCTGCTCTAGACAACTGCTACAAAAGAAGTTTTGCATATCTAGGTGAAATTTTTTCAACTCCGAGTTAGTCAAGTTCTGTAGCACTCAAGATCTTATAATTTGTAACGGTCGAAAGAAGTGGCCAAATTCTATCCAGATGACCTATATTCATGGTCTTGACAATAGTGTGGTATATTATATCATATCTAATATCCCTTTGCATAACAAAATGATAAATCTAGACATATTAAATGACCATGAGCCTAACCCAGATAATAGACCTCTCATTGTAACCCTCAATTTTGTCATGCGTGCGATCCCATAGAAGAAATTCTCACACTAAAAAACATCTGATCTTCGACAAAAATAAGAATGATATTTTCATAAATGATTTAAAAATTGGCTTGTTTCCTCTATTGAGTACAAACAATATAGAATACATCTATCATAACTTTACTACAGTCCTCTCATCTTCCATTAACAAGTTTGCCATCGAAGTTTTAGGTAAAAATAAAAATAGAAGAACCAACCCCTAGTATGATAAAGAATGTAAAAATGCAAGAAGATTCATCAAGGAAGCTATTAAAGAAACTCTAAAAATTGTCAAGATAAATAGATACACAACCCTATTTAAAAGAAAGAAAAAAACACATTATTTAAATAAAAAGAAGGAAAATCTTTTACACCTCTCTAAGGTAGCTCCTAAGAAATTCTGGAGGCAAATTCTAACTAGTAAAACTAAAGGTAATAATAGGATTGCTTTAAAGGATGGGAATTCCTATCTCAAAAAGCTTTGTGAATTCCCAGATGCGATAGATCAAATTCAAAGTCTCCTTACAAAGGAAGAAGCTTTCTCATTAATAGTTATAAGACATTGATTTTGGGGTTAAGCACATCGAAAATAGAAAAGCTAAGGACATTGAAGGATATCAAGCAAAAGTCTTAAAAAATCGGGGGCCCGTCCTCATTCATCACATCCACAAATTCTTCAATCTAGCAATAAAGCAAGAGTTCCCTAATCCATGGACTCAAAGCACCATTGTTCCTATCTTAAAAGGCGGTGATAAAAATAACCCCTCTAAATTTTAGACGATTATGATTAGCCCTCTCTTAACCAAGATTTACAGTATTGTCTTAGAAAAGAAATTCAACGTATGGCTAGAAAGTGAATGTAAGTGGGATAAAGGCCAGTCAGGCTTTATTAGACATTGCTCTACCACAACCCACCTCGTTACACTTAGCATCATTGTGGAGGAATGTCGTAATAGTAAACCCAAACTCTTCTGCTTCTTTGTGGAGTTTAGAGAAGCTTTTGATATGCCTAGAAATAACTTGTGGAGTAGATTAGAAGAGCCAGATTTTCCTTTTGAGTTGAGAGTTGCCACAATAAGGTTAAACAATACTGTCATTGCCAAATTTAATAGCACCAAGGGGTGGTCGAAAGATATTAATTGTAATATTGGAGTTAAGCAATATTTCCCCCTCTCCACTACCCTTTTCGACATATACATCAATAAGCTATAAGGTTTTTTAGTAGAAGTAGGCTATGTTAACATGACCTTAGTTGGAATAGTTGTCATCCTCCTCTATGTTGATGATATAGTTCTTATGGAAAGGTGTCCCTTTGATCTTGATAAGCAACTAAAAATTGTCAAAGGTTTCTACTCCAATATGGGTGTGCCTGTTAACACTGACAAAACAAAAATTATTATTATCAAATTCAAGAAGGTCACTTACACTAATTTGTTTATGACAATAGGAACTTAGAGGAAGTGCCTTCTTACAAATATTTTAGAATTGATATTCATCACAAGCTCAATTGGAACTATAGCAATGAGAAAAATGATTAATGGAGGGTGGAAAGCTTATTTTTGTCATGAAAACAATTGTAAGTGGGAAAACCTTATGATGTAGGATAAAAAAAGTTATTTTTTGAAATTATCTTCGTTCCCGAATGTATCTTGTACCGTTGTGAAATTTGACATTGTAGCATCTCTATACAATCTTGGAAAAATATTGAACAAATCCATAAGTGTTTTATAACATATAACCTCAAAATTAAAAGCAATACACCCTATCTCATTCTCCTAACAAAAGTGGGTCTTCCTTGCATCAAGACCATCACTATGACTAGGTACCCAATGTATAAGAACATGATGATTAACTTGAGAGACCACATAATTCCTAAAATTTCTTTAAATCCATTCAAAACTACCTATGGCTCAAGAGAGGCTGGTATTAAGTCGTCGTAGCTTGGTTAACCATTGGGAGATTGACGAAAATGTCACTTTGCAAAATATCGATAACATTTAAAATATTATTACATCTAAGTTCAAAGAGAATGCGGGGAAAGAAATATATAGAGGCTTAAAGAAAATTAAGATACTATAGGAGGTCATTAACCCTAATTTTGAAGATCAAAAGTACCTCTTTGTTTTAACTGCTTCGAAGAAGAAAATTAATATATCCAAGATAAGATCGAACTCTCATGAGCTTCATAGTGAAGCATGGTGTTGGACAGTTCCTAAAACACCATGGGTGGAAAGGATTTTCCATCTCTGTGAGACATGAGCGTTGAGGATGAAAGTCACTTTCTCATAGATATCATTGTGTACACCCACATTAGAGCACAACTTCATAATCCTTGCTACAATATTAACCTCCCTAACCTTCTAACATGTCAAAACTATGGTGATCTAGGAACACTTCTAAGTTTTTTGAACATAAGAATAAAATTTTATAGCAATCCAAATAATTCCTTTCTTTTCTCTTAAGATCCGATAGACCAAGTTGGTTTCAGTGGACGTTACCCACCACCACCACCATCATCATCATAAATTATGTGATATAGATTTAAAATTTTATTTATTTATGATGAAGAAGAATTTGCTTGTTTAGCTTTTGAAAGTAAAATAAAAACAAATAATTTACTTTTAAATTTTAAAATTTTAAAGTTTTTTTAGAAAAAACATTCTTAAATAAATGTATTTTTTTTCATACGGTTCATAGCACTAGAGATTAGTGATCGTCATCCACTAAAAACACCTCAATATTTCACGAGGAATGTGGGAAGGTCAGATATCGCTACAAGGGTGACTCAACAAGAACATCAAATATGTCCATTTAAAAGCTCAACATAGCACTTACAAAGATTGAACCCAAGTGAAGGGGGTAACAATCATTCCTCCCAACCACCCAAATTACATCCAATAAACTTTTATATATATGTATTTACTTTTTAAATAATATTTTATTAGTTAAATTATATATATAATTGACTAATTACTAATTTCTTTAATTATTATATAATTCAATACTTATCACTCTACAAAGAGATGATGGTATAATTTATTTAACAATACAATATAAAAAGTTCATCCTATAGACATATGCAACCATATGATAAGGGAATTTCCAAAGCACAAAGTTGTCATTGTCAAAGAAAAAGAAGACATTAACATTAACATCTCTACTTACAGGCTTGAGAATTTTTTTTTATGTGTATAGTAATGGTTTGGTATATGTCATATCAAGGGATAAAGAGATTGAGGAATAAAGTCATTCATTATTCATTAAATCAAGAGATTTATTTTAAATATTTTGAAGCCAAAACTTTTTAAAATAGTTTTAGAAATTCAATTAGAATATATAAAAAATAATTATTTTAAATTTCTATATATATTTAATTTTATTATAATAATAATATTATTAATTATATATATATAGAATAATTAAAAAAAACTTAAATTTTTTCTATAAATATTAGTATTTTATGTTTTAACTTACCATTTTTATAATCATGTTACATATGAGAGTGGCTCAAGTTGCTTATTGACCATGTTCAAAGAAACATAACTCTATATTAATGTTATTATGTTATCTCAAATAACAACAATACATCCTATACATGAGAGTCTCTTCAAATGGATTAGTGACTATGTTTAAAGAAACATAACTCTATATTAATGCTATTATGTTATATCAACATAAAATATAGATAAATGTATTTTATTTTTTTTAATTAAAAATATCAATTAAAATAGATATGAGTGCTTCATGTTTTGGTTTACTATTTTTGTAATCATCCCATACATGAGAAAGTGTGTTCAAGTGGCTTCTTAACTATGCTCTCTATATCAATGTTATTATATTATCTCAACATAAAATATGGATTAAAATTTTAATCCTTTAAATTAAAATATCATTTTTTATATTTAAAATAATAATGGATATTGGTGCTTCACGTTTTGATTTGTAATTGTCCCATATACTTTTGTATGTTCAAATAGTTTATAGTTTATTGATTATGTTAAAAAAGACATAATTTTATATCAACTTTCTAAAAAAATGTAATTCATTTAGAATATATAAAATAATTATTATTTTGAATATATATATATATATAATAAAATTAAAATAAATTATATATATTATAAACTTAATTTTTTTTTCATTAATATTAATGTTTTATGTTTTAACATACTACTTTGGTAATCATCTTACATATGAGAGTGTGCTCACCTTGCTTATTGACCATGTTCAAGGAAACAAAACTCTATATCAATGTTATTATGTTATCTCGACACAAAATATGGATATGAGTGCTTTATGTTTTGGCATACCACATTTGTAATCATCCCATGCATGAGAGTATGTTCAAGTGACTTAGTGACTATGTTTAAAGAAACATAACTCTATATCAATATTATGTTATATCAACATAAAATATGGATAGATGTATTTTAATTTTTTTTTATTAAAAAAATCAATTTTATATTAAAAATAATAATAGATATTAGTGCTTCATGTTGTAATCATTCCATACATAAAAACGTGTGTTCAAGTGGCTTATTAACTATGTTTAAAGAAACTTAACTCTATATCAATGCTATTATATTATCTAAATATAAAATATGGATAAATATGTTTTAATTTTTTAAATTAAAATATCAATTTTTTATTTTAAATAATAATGGATATTAGTGCTTCATGTTTTGATATACCACCTTTGTAATTATCCCATACAGTATTGACTATGTTCAAAGAAACATAATTTTATATTAATATTATTATGTTATGTAGACATAAAAGATAGATAAATATTTTTTAATTTTTTAATTAAAAATAACTATTTTATATTAAAATAATAATAAAATGCTTAATATCCATTATTATATTAAATATAAAAATAAATAAATTATATATTTTTCTAAAATTTAAAATATATTAACAATAATAAATATTATTTTAATAATTATAAACAATAATAATATCATATTTTTTTCTAACAAGTTGATCAAAGTCTTATTCACTTTCATACTTTTGGAAAGTGTTTTTTGAAAGAGAGACATAACCTACTGTAAACCTCTTTCAAAAATCATGTGAAGCAAGTTGATACAATCAAAAGTAATTGCCACCCAAAATATTTTATTACTTTTCATAGGACCACTTAAAGTACCGATTAATTATGATGAAAACTCAAGTAGATTCTCAATCATGTTTAGATTTTTGTTTATATAATGTATGGGCGAGCAATACAATAACATTTAACGTAGTTATCGAAATTTTTAATTAATAATAATAATAATAGCAACTTTTTAATAAACATTATTTACATTTTAAGTTTAACTTAGACAATGATTATTATAATGAAAGTTTTTTACATATTTCAGGTGTATATATTAAACTAAATTTAACGTAGTTAAATTTTAATTAAAAATAATAATAATAATAACTTTTTAATAAACATTATTTAAATGGTAAGTTTAAATTAGACCATGAAGTTTTTTTTACATATTTATGGTGTATATATATATTAAACTAAAAGCATCACAATGAAACGTATGTATAAAAGTAAATTTTGTTGGGCATTTTGTATTAGTTCTTTGGGTATTTTTTTTATTAATATGAAGTTTTTTAATGAACAATTGCATGTGTATATGTTTGTTTTATATTTGACAAAATGTAAACAAAGAGTTAATATTGTTATTAAAACATATTTGTATCATAATTTATAAATACAAATAAAGTTGAAATTCAAAAACAACATTAGACACAATTGAGTGAGGAGTGGACTAAAGTTGAAATTCTAAAAACAACATTGGACACAATTGAGTGAGGAGTGGACTGAAGTTCTAGTATCAACCAATAACACCAGTGCTCTCAAATGCAACCTCTTTAACAATATGTTTGTATGTTCAGACTTGAAAAACTACCAATAAGAATCGACAATAAAACAATCTCAAAGGAGATGCTTTGTTGTTTCCATGTGAAGGTGGGAAGGACAAACCCCATTAGAGAGGCCACCTTCGACCCTTCATTCCTTGGTAGGAAGGCACTTGCAAATCACTATCCATGCAAACACCTAAAGTTCGTAGTTAAAACAAACCAACCACATATTATGCAATCCCATGATCCACCATCTCTCCACATCAAAAGACACCCATCATGAATTATGGATATGGATAAGCTCATGCCATTGATGAATAAGGTAATAAAACCTTCAAGGATCACACTAGACCAAGTGGCACCTAAAGCTTCACTCCTAATCATGCCAAAGGGGTCATGTATGCCAATATTCATTTTCCATGCCTTTAGAAGATAGGGAAAACTCATAAGTAATAAATCATTGATATTCTTTAACAATGTTAAATTGACATAAAACCATTTAAAATTTATAAGTTATTATTTTTGTTTGTGAGAAATGCCCACCACTCAGGGTTAGTGCATTTCAACCATTGGCTAAGAGACCACAACCCAGGGGCATATAAGCCGTCAAAATCACTCGGGGATCGCACCCAACCTAGGCCACACCAACCCTTAGCATGGCTATATTTTTTGGTTGTACTGCCCCCATTTTAATTCCCATAGGTTTGAGGAAAAAATAAATATGTGGGGAATTAATGGCCTAAACTCACTTGTAAAGTTAATAAGAAATTATTGAAGGGGTGATGTGGGCCATAATTTTGGTAATGATAATGGCCATAAATTCATATATAAGGTGGCATTGGACACATTGGAACAGGAGGGAGCATTAGTGGAAGAATGAGTCCAAATCAAAGATTCATAGTGATTTTATCCTATTATGCTCCAATATTGGTGTTGTGGGTTGAACTCTGCATAGATATGTTGATATGGTTGTGCAATCTTTTTGTAACATGTATAAAACTTTCATATCAACTTCCTGAAGTATGTTAACAAGTTATTTGGTCTGATTTGGGTGTTAGGGTCGAGTTGGAGTGGTTAGGAAGGACTTGGGATGATTAGGAAGTGTTTGGACCAAGTTGAAAATTAAGACCCTCATTGCAATGAAATTTAAGGTAGTCTTCCTAGATTCAAAATTATGCTTATGGAGTTATTCATACTTCACCAAATATGAAGTACATATCATTGTCTTCTTCTACATTGATCCAAGAAATTTCCTCCTTTGAATTGGTGATAAGATTAGTACTTTAATGTTTCAATATTAATGATAAGGAGGTTGCATACAAAGTGTTCAAACAAAGTCATGAACCAAATTTAATAACCAACCACAACAACTTTATATCAGACCTAATTTGGCACATTATAGTGGGCTCAAAGTATATTTTATGAGATGTATGTGTTAATTTAAATCCAAATTTATATACATAAGCCATAGTTGGTATCAAGTTAAAAATTATCCCTAATTTTTGTTGAACATTTGGAGCTAATATTCCTGGTTTTTAATTGGGGATATTATAGTGGTATCAGAGCATGTTGCTCGATAGATATGGGAACCTAAGAGGAATTTTGAAGAAAATTTGAGATCAAAACTCTTAAAAGAAGGAGTGCAACAGGTGTAGAAGAAGAAATTTTCATCAATGGCTAGATTTGTAGATGGAAGAATGTTACTCAATTTCCTTCCTACCTCACCCATTAAGGACGAGAAGCTTGAGTGGGAAAGGTTAATGAATGGACATGAGAAGTCATTGAAGCACATTGATAAGACACAAGAGGAGTTAGAGTATAGCTTTTAGCAGTGTAAATCCTTGTTACCAGAATGCTCTGCATCACAACTTAGGAAGAGGATGTTTGGTATGCTTGCAAATAGAGAACCCAAAAGTTCCTGTGATGAATCTAGTTCAAAAGGCGGTGATTCCATTGTCATTGTTTAGCCTTCAAATGTACATGAGGATAGTAAAAATAAACCATCATATGGGAGTCCTAAAGAAAATGAAGCCATGTCCAAAAACACTTTTCATCCATACAAATGTTTGGATCAAGGGTGTGATGAACAAAATATATAATAGTTAAATAAACTAGTACTTAATGAAGAGGCACCTTGATGAAAGGTTGTGCTTCTTTATACAAACATCATTCTCATTGTAATATTATCTATTATCTTTTCAACCTATATTTATTATTCATGGAGTATTGTAATCTGGCTTATTTGTGCTGGTTATTTCATTAAGAAACGATTTTGTTGTTTCAGTGGTATTAGAGCCCCTTCTTGGGAATTCACTTATACTGGATTTTGGCCAAATAATTTTGAGAGTTTCTCTGCACTGGTCTTTGACTAGCCTCAATTTTTTTAAGCAATAAAATTAATTCTACTGAAGAAACACTCTACTGTTGCTAAACAGATTTGTCATTTTCATACATGCACCCATTTACCCACACAATTTGCTCCACACCCATTCACTGGATCACTACTCAATCTCCTGCACCGCTTCCACTCCCACATGGCATCCATTTCCCTTGCAACACCATCACTATTCCACTCAGTAATGTTCTCTGTACTCAACTCACTAGCATTCTGTGTATGGTTGACAGAGTATTGATGTCAAGGTACAATTTTGAAATTACCTACTCCTCGAAATACAGATCAACTGTATAATACATCAAAATTAGTAGCCTTATCAATAGAAACAATCTTCAAAGCGGTGAGAGTACATCTTCTTTGTTGGAAAACACATTAATTGTGTGGTAAAAATTGAAATCGTAACACTTCACACAAGTCGCAATTGGTTGGATAGATTCTTAGTGTCGAGATACAACTCGAAAGTGAACCCGTTGGTGACTTCTTGGAGGTCAGATGGGACATTAATGGAGTTAATTCAGAACGTACACCTGGAGATAGCTCTTTTAGTACTTTGGCAATGATTGTTGGACATTTGGCATGGTGTATGGCTTCATTTATTTTGACTTTTGTGATTAGATTAATAGATCGGTATGGGTTTACACTTGGGGGATTTTAGAGCTAGACATGAATATTGGCGGATCTTGGAACTTGACTCAATCTTTTTGGAGAACGGATTTTCATACATTTCATCGGCGTTGTTTGCCTCACAACTAATTTGGTGTCGAGCTGCATTATTGTTTGAAACCATGTGGATTTGTTGTTTATCTTTTGGCGGTCGTATCTAAAACTCTTGACGGTGGTTTTCCATCCTGAGGTTACTTAGGCGTTAGGGTTGATTTTTGTCTCTACGAGAGGTTTGCATTACCCGAAATGTCTCTGTGGGAGGCTAAAGCCTTAGCGCGCTCTCCTCAGAATAATTGGGTTTTTAACTCCTCGAGGGTGATCCCTAAGAGGGTTTCTGAGGTTTGTTTGAGTTCGCAGCCACTGGAGTTGGAGAGGTCAGTTGTTGTGAAGAAGCTTTCAGATTTTTCTTTTCATGGGGCTTCTGTTGTGAATGTGATGGATTCAGGCACTAAATTGGATAAGGAAATTGGTGGGAGATTTTTGACGAGAGTTGGGAGAGAATCACCTGTTAATGTCGTGAATTTTGTTTTTTCACCTGTTGTTTCTCCATTAATGGATCAGGTGGATGTATCTGCACTGGGTACTTCGGATTTTGAAGTGTCTTTGAACCTTTCTGCTATGAGAGCGTCCCCTTCAGCGGATAATTTTATGAAGGTTGAGGTATCTAATGGTTTTGTTGATTGTGGGGCTTCTGATATTTATAGGGGTGAACCCAGGGATGTGTCTCTTCAGCACACTGTTTTGAAGAAGGGTTATGGTAAGAAAATCAGTAAATGCATGCATAAGCAGGTTAAACCATTGCTTATGGTGGTGGGTGAGGATGTTCCTTTAAATGAGATCGTTCTTACCAATGCTCTCACACTCGTGGGTTGGTTTGGAGGGAGAAAAATCAGTGCTGAAGGTTTACATAGATGGGTATCTGAATCTTGGTTGTAGGTGGTCAACCTCTGTCTGAAGATTTTTATTCTTCCTAGGGGATGGTTAGCATTAAATTTTTAGAATACAATAGATTTGGATGTCATACTGAAAGATGTTTGGAAATGGGACAATTCGGAACTCTTTCTTAAGTGCTGGACGCCTTTATTTGATCCTCGTATTGAGAGGTATGACTCTGTACCCATATGGGTAAAATTGCCTAATCTGCCTTTCGAGTTTTGGTCTGTGGATTTTTTTAAGATGATTGGTAATACACTTGGGACATTTCTTGAGGCTGACTTGTCTTTCTTAGAAAATGGTATCTGTTGTCTAGGGAAAGTGCTGGTCCTTTTAGATATGCGAAATGGTCTTGTTGAAGACATTGTCATTAAGAAAGGAGAGATAGTATTTACCCAGCCTTTAGATTATGTAGGGTTTCCCTTTCGGTGCAATCATTGTCACTATTATGGCCATCTGCTAGCCCATTGTCATTTACCATTTTTTAAGAAACAATTGTTCTTTGCTCCAAAGTCCAAATTTGTTTGGCAAGTCAAGAAATCTGAAGTTCCTGTTGATTTAGCCTTGTCCCATTTAGCTGATCGGGAGGGTATTTCGCCTTTGGAAACTGATATCTGTGTTGAAACTTTTGAACCTAATGCCAAGGTGATCTGTGATTTGACACTTAAACCTTTGAGTCTGGCTTCCTCGGTAGATTTTGAGGAGGGTACCTTACTAAGTAAATATATGGAGGCAAGAGTGGATCATATGGATAATTTTAATTTGGGAGATTCCATCCTTAAGGATTTAGGGTTTATCTCCCCTATTAAGGTTATTAAAGGAACTGGTTCTGGTTACTTCCTCAGATCTAGTTCTAAGGTCTTGATAGATTCTGTCTCTTCTGTTGGATTTAGGAAATTATTGACTCCTACAAAATTTGTTGAGTCTGTGGTGGGTATTGATCATTCTGATGTTTCTGGGGCACTTAGAGAAGTGGATGCCCATTTTAGGGGTTCTTTATGATAGTGATGACTCTTAATTGTAGAGGTTTAGCTAGTAAACCTAAAAAACTAGCTATCTGTAGGCTGGTGTCTGATCAGTCTGTTGATGTTTTGTTTTTACAAGAAACTATGGGTGATGGGGTTCTGTTTGCTGGTAATATGGAATTATTATTGCCTAGATGGACTTTTTGTTTCATGGATGCTAAAGGAAAATCGAGGGGCTTGCTTGTGGGTTGGAGAAATCATTTTTTACTTTTCTTGAATACCTGGGCAATGGATTCGGGATTATGTGTAGCTCTCTATTCCACTGAACTTAAAATGGAGATTTGTTTTGTTAATGTCTATGGACCTTATGTTGAGAGGGAAGGGTTCTAGAACAATCTCTTGGATTTTATGAGTGCTAATTGTACCAAGATTGTCTTTGGTGGGGATTTGAATTTCTCCATGGGATTATCTGAGATTTGGGGAGATAGGGCCAGAAGTGATTGTCTGTCTAATTTTTTTGCAAAAATCTTGGATGATCATGGCCTTGTGGATATAGTGTTGAATGTGATTCTACCCACTTGGACCAATAGGAGAGTTGGAAGTGAGAATATTTGTAAACGTTTAGATAGATTGATGATTTCTTTTGATCTTTTGAAATTTGAGCTCTGCTTTTGTCAATGGGTGGGGTGTGGTGGGGACTCATATAATCATCCTGTTTTTTTACAGATTCTGGGTCATGATAAGAAATCACATACTCCTTTCAAGTTTAATTCACACTGGTTGGAACATGAGGATTTGGTCATTTTATTTAAAAACACCTGGAAGGTGTATGATGAAAATTCTGAAATGTCTCATGCTTCTCAATTTTTTGATAATCTTAAAGAGATTAAAAATGTATCTATTTGTTGGTCTGTGAAGAGGAAAGAACAAGATACTAAAGATTTAGTAGAGATCGAGATTTTATTAGAGGATGCATGTACCAAATTAGGTTTTGGTTATTCTACTGATGATGATAAGGCTTCTCTGTATGTGTTGGAATCTAGAAGGAGAAAGATTTTGTTAGATAGAGAAAATGAAGCCAGACAGAAGAGCAGGGCTATCTGGTTACTTTGTGGTGATGATAATACCCCTTTCTTCCATAAATTTGCTAATCACAGAAAATATATGAATTTATATGGAAAATAGCAGATGATAGGGGTAATATTGTTGAGGGATTTGAGTCTGTTGCTGGGGTGGGTGTTCATCACTTTGAAACTTTGTTTAAAGAAGATGACAATATACAAATGCCTAAGATTCTAGAAATTGCTGACAATTTTCCTTCTGATATTTCTGAAAATGAAAATTTAGAACTTATGATTCCTTTTACACTTGTGGAAATTCAGACTATTTTGTCAGTAAGTAAAAATGATAAGAGTCCTGGACCTGATGGGATCCCGGTGGAAGTTTATAGGGCACTTTTTGATGTTTTGGGAAGTGATTTGTTAAGAGTTATTGAAGATTTGAGACTTAGTGGAAAAATACCTGCTGTTTTTAATTCCACTTTTATTGCATTGATCCCCAAGATTGATTCTCCTAAGTCATTTGATGACTTCAGACCAATATCTTTATGTAATTTTATATATAAGATCATTGGTAAAATCATTTCTACTCGTATTAGAAATATTTTGGGGAGAATAATATCTAAAGAACAGTTTGGTTTTTTGCCCAGAAGACATATTCATGAAGTTGTTGGAATTATTCAGGAAGGTCTACATTCTATTCATTGTAAGGGTATGAAATCAGTGGTGCTTAAAATTGATTTATCTAAGGCATATGATCATGTAAATTGGACATATTTACGGGTAATTATGTCTAAAATGGGTTTTTTCAGTACCCTTTATTACTTGGGTGATGAGCAGCATTACTTCAGTTTCATTTGCTGTACTTATTAATGGGGTGGCTTCATAGCACTGGAGATTGCAATTCAGAAATACATTTTACCCTTAACTTTATTAGATTGGATAAGGATTGTTGTTAAGAAAAAGAAAGGCATATCCATTTGTTGGAAAGCGGTACTTTGGTTGTTTGATCTTATTGGACAGTCACTTGTGTGGAGAATAAGGACATGAGTTGAGGTGCGTATCGGCATTGACCCTTGGCTTGGATGCAAATGGAGGCATTGTTTACTAGTCTCTATGATTGATAAACTTCATTATGCTGGTTATTTTGTTTTGAAGGATATTGCTTGCACTGGTACAGTTTTACTACAGGATCAGGGCTGGCTGAATGCTGATTTTTTTGGTTTTGTTGACCAGGAAATCATTATTTGGAATACTTATGTTGCTTTGTTGACATCCAGTCATGTTAGAATTTCAATTGAGGATGATCAGTTGATCTGGAGTCTATCCAAAACAGGTAAGTACACACCCAAAGCTGGTTATTTTCATCTTATTCATGATAGGAATGAGATGGAAAGTTCCTGGTGGTGGAAGTGGTTATGGAAACTTAAATGTCCACTAAAATAAAAAATCTATTGTTGGTTTTTATTTTCAGGGAAAGCACTTACTTGGAATATACTATGTAGAATAGGCAGAGAAGGACCTGGCTGGTGCTATCTTTGCAAAATGGAGTCTGAAACTAATTCTCATATTGGTTTCGAATGTTCATTCACGAGGAGGGTTTGGTCAGAAATTGAGATCAAGTTAAGATGTAATAATTTTTGGCATGGTATATCAGTATTAGACTGTGTTAAGAATTGGGTTTTGCATGCTGAGGCCAGGTATAGATCTTTACTTGTTATTGTTTCATGGTTCATATGGAAGGCTAGGAATCAATGTTGTTTTGAAGATATTCAACCAAAGTCTTATGTGGTAACTTCTTTATGTTTGGGTGTACTGAATTCTTATCCTTTGGATAACAGAGCTTTGAATATAAGAATGGTTGTCAATGAACACATTGACAAAGCATCATCTTGGGGGTATTTTGATGGTTCAGCCTTTGGAGTGCCTCAGATTTGTGGGGCTGGGGGTATATTGTATATATCGGATGAGCACTCTTTTACTTTTTCTGCTGGTATGGGGTTGGGCACCAACAACTATGTTGTGCTTTTAGCTTTAAAGTTGCTTATTACTTTGGCTTTAAAGCAGGGGGTTCAAACTTTGCAGATTTTTGGGGATTCACAGTTGGTGATCAACTGGGCATATGGTAAGTTTAGGATTAATAATATTCTTCTTACTCTGGTCTTGCAGGAGGTGATTTGAATTTCTAATTTCCTTGTTAAAGTTGATTATAAGCATATTTATCGTGAAAGGAATTCCAAAGCTGGTGCTTTAGCTAATGCAGGTGCTAATGTGGTGGAAGGTCATTGGACAATTCTGGAGTTTAGAGGATCTAAAACTTATGAGACTTTTCAGATTTTCTAGTTATAAGGTTGGGGGGGGGGGGAATCATGAGACTCATTGGTGGTTTTTGTTGACTGTTTTTAAGTTGATTATCAGTTTGTTTGGCAAAAATAATAGTGACAATGATACTTGTGGCAGTTTTTGACAGGATACTTGGGACAGTTTTGTGTCAGCTTTTTGATAAAAATACTTGTGACAGTTTTGTGACAGTATTTGAGTATAAAGACTTATCTTTTTCTTTGTTGATAAAGACTGAATTAGATGATATATAAATTTTACATAGTCTTTGAAGGTCAAGGATTATATGTTGTAATATGTTGATATGTACAGTGTCAATACTAATGTTTGGTTATCTTATAAGATATATCTATCGTTGATTGTAGTGTTAACTGATTGAAATATTTGGGTTGGATATAATTTGATTTTTAATCAATTATTACCTTTCGTAGAAAGCATTTTTGGTGCTGAAGAATTGAGGAAATGGACACTAATCTGTAAAGATAGTGGCTCATATGATGAATGTAATTTTGTAAATAAAGTTACGATTTTTTTTCTGTACAAAAAAAAAAGTCGCTATTGATTGTTGGTTGGCAAACTAAAGTTAGTTTCAAAGTTCCAAAATAAAATAAAACAACACTAAAGAAATAAGTAAACTAATAAGGAGTACATATATTATGGTTTATATATAATATATATTATAAAGTATATACAACGATAAAGTTTCATTGTGAAAGTATAAGTTACAAGTTACAAATTAAAAAGGTATACAAGTAAAGTATACAGTATGAGGTATTATAAAAAAAATACCTAAAAGTTTCATTATATATAAAAGGAGTTATTCAAGTTATTATAAAGTGAAAAAGGGTTATATTATAAGGAAGTTTAAAGAAAATCACAAAAATAAATAAATAAATATATATATAAAAGTTTTATTTGAGGTATTAATTAATGTTAAGCATTAGCAAAGTAATTTGAGTTCAATAACAAAAAATAAGGAAGATTTCCAAGTAGTTTAAAAATTTATGTTTTAATGTTATTCTAAATCAAAGGAACAACTACAGGGAAATATATAACTATTTCTATTGCTTACAACAAACACAATAGTTATATTCGTGATGAATTTGCTAATGAGTTAGTGATTCCGGAGTCAAATATAGGTGAAAGGTTAGACTTTTGGAATAACAAAGAATATGCAATAAGCAATTTACAATTGAACATTGGAGAATATACTGGTGTCTCGCAATATAGTTAGATCCTTATGGAGTAGTGACGGTAATTTGGTTTAGGGATTATTGTGGCTAGAAACATTGGGGACTTTCATCTTAAATGTTGAAAAGAAGTTTATGACATTTCCCTACAAAAAGAAGAACATTAAATTGCAGGACATTAACATGAAGTCAAAATTAGAAGTCGCTTCATCTGAAGACTTCAGAGAAATATCAAAGGTGATGTTGCAGGGAAATGAGAAATAAATACAGATGATACACGATGATTTTGATAAGATTAGTGCAGGTAAAGAAGAAGAGATCTATCGTTTAAAAGATCATAATCCAAAATTACTTCTACAAATCAAGAAGGAAAAGGATGAAGTTCAATGCAGTAAAAAATTAGAAGAGAAGATTCAAGCCATCCAGCAAAATTTACTAGGAATAGACAAAGAAAATTCTTCCCTGAAGAAGGTTAATCAAGAAATAAAGGAACAAATAGAGAAGTTAAAAGATGAGAAACAGTCATAAGATGAAAGGTTTGACAATATCTAGAATAATAATACTCTATTAGAGAACAAATTAGTTCAAATCCAAAAGGAAGCATCTCGACTATCCAAAAAACTAATTCCAGTTGAGAAAGAAGAAACAAATACAAATTCGGTTACTATCATAGTTCAAAAGGAAGTCAATCCATAAAAAAAACAAGCAACAAGAACTCCTTACTAAAACCCAAATTACAAAAAGCATTTTGACCTAAGACATGGTCAAACCGAACACAAACAAAGGAGTTATAAATTCATTAGAGAAATAACACAAAATCTACAACCTAAAACGAGAAGATTTATCCAATAAGAGGATCAACAATAACTTCCGATGAAAATATATCTCAGATGGACCACACCACAAACGATGCAACATTTTTTCTTTGTATTTCACAACTTGTATCGTCTCATTTCATTAAGAATCGCAAGTACTAAAATAAAGGATCGAGAGATGACATTACAATCAAGAAATTAGACATAAGCCTTGTCTTCAATAAAGCTTTGAGGACAAAGCTTCCCTTAATGGGAAGGAAATGTAATGAACAAAATATATAATAATTAAATATTAATAAACATTAATAAGCATTAATAATTAAATAAAGTAATACTTAATGAAGAGGCACCTTGATGAAAGGTTATGCCTCTCTACAAAAGGGCACCCAGTAGGGGTATTTATACAAACATCATTCTCATTGTAATTATTTATTATCTTATCAATCATATATATATATATATAGTATTCACCGAGTATTGTAATCTGGCTTATTTGTGTTGGTCATTTCCTTAAGAAATGATTTTGTTGTTTCAAAAGGGGAGCATGTATTGCAACCTTGAGTCTTTAGGATGAACTCAAATTGGAGGAGCATACCATCACTGATGGACCACACAAGAATGTTGAAGGGGCAACAAGATTACAATTTTGATTTTTGCAGCATCCATATTTCCTTGCAGCAGTATGATATAACATCCATTTCATGTAAGAATGCTGATCTTGTAGAGTCCTTTAATGTTGGTCTTGTAGAATCTTTTAATGCTTATTTGAGTGTCAAAGATGGATTGCATGTTATGGATTCATGCCATAAACATTATGATTTTGTATATCCACCATTAGTAAATGTAAACAAGACACAAACATTGCACAATGAAAGGGCCAAAGCAATTAATGAGAGCTCTCATTAATTACAACAGTGGTAGCGGCAACATGGTGATCCCTTTCTGACATTAGCTGGGGATCTTGGAGTTACAGTACTAGATAGATTTTTAGCAACAAACTCAGAGGTGAGATTCAATTTTGGCTTCCATATGATGATATTCTTAGTGGACAAGATTATTAAGGATTTTTTTTAGTGGTTGCAATGTAAAGTTACTCTTGTTATTGGCCATGGTTAGAAGGATTCATATGCCAGTACCTTACAGGGCCATACACTGAGGAGGGTATAATTCACCTCCTTTTGATTAGGTTGGATCCATGATTCCATTTTTATCTTTAGTGTGGTTCAATTTGTGGGATACAGAGTTGATTACTTGATCCATTTGAAATTGTAGCCTTATAAATAGTCATCACCAAGGGGGGAAACATAAAAATTATCATGCATAAGTTGAGGAAGGATCACAAGAACCACCACACCTAAATTTAAATTGCTTAAGGACAAGAAATCTTGGGTAGGGAGGACTATAATGTACCCATTTTAATTCCCACAAGTTTGAGGGAAAAATAATTAAGTTGGGAATTAATGGCCTAAAGTCACTTTGTAAAGTTCATGAGAAATTATTGAAGGAGTGGTGTGGGCCATAATTTTGGTAATATTAATGGCCATAAACTCATAAATAAGGTGGAATTGGACAATAATGGAACATTAGTGGAGAAATGAGTCCAAATATGTGGTTAACTCCCATCCAAGGTGGAAGGAATCCTCTCATGAAGGAATCTCAAGGGTTGTAACTCCACGGGATAAAAAATAACAAATCTATGACATCTATGACAAAATATATGAAATATATGGCAAGATATGACACCTATAACAACATCTATTAAAAATTATGACAAGCCCATTTCTAAATTTATCCCAAGAGAGCGCATGGGAAGAGTGGGCCCACAAGGTAGTGTAACACCCCCAAATCAAGATAAGCATCTCCTAATTTGAATTCTAAGGATGCCTAAGGTCCAATTAAGCCAAAATAAAATTATAAAATAATTTAACGTGCTCCAAGAATCTTTCTCTCATGAAAATGGTATTTATTAATATTTTATTAATATTTTTAAAAGAGAAAAATCTAGAAGGAGGGGAAAGACGAATAAATAATTATAAAAGAAGGGTGAGGACTCATGTGTGATATATTTTGGAAATTTTATTTCTGATTGTAAATATCTTATGGCATTCAAGCTTGGGAGATGTGCCCCTTGCATGCTTGAACTAGTTTCGATGGTGAAAGATCCCACCCTAGCTAGTAGAGAGGAGGGGATCATCCAAATATCTTAATTTGGGATTCATTGCAGATTTTGAGAGGGATAATTAAGATTTATCTACTAAGATTCATTTATCATATTTATGTGTGAGTTGGTTGCATATCTAAATACTTCATTAGTATTCCATTATTTCTATTGCATTAGTTTTCCATTGTTTTCAGGTGTTATGTTGGTTGTTGGTTGAGGAGAGTGCACCAGTGGATCCCATTTCTATTGCATTCAATGTATATTGGGATGTATATCATGTATATATGATGTTGGAATGAATTAGGGGGCACACCTATCATTTGGATCCACATTCTATTGATTTAGAGCTTGGACTAGTGTAGATGGGAAATTGATGGAATTACGTTTCTCATAGCTCCATGCATTTTTGTGTTATGAGACCTATTCCTTTGTGTTCGAAGTTCCATTTCTAATAAGGAACACTTTTTGTTTCACTGAAAAATATTTATGTATTCTCAATATATCATCATTTTACCAGATCTACTCTATTCGACATCTCTTTTGGTTCAGGGGTGCATCTCTACGTTTCCATCTATATATTTCTTGAGCTTCTAAAATGCCCCGTTTTGACCTTATTACCTAAACTATCATTACCTACTTGTATTTTCTTATTGTGGAACTTTTTCAGTTTGATGACATTGTGGACATATGGATTTATTATTTTGTGGAATTTGTATATATGTGTGTGATGTTAATATTATGAATTATGTTCATGTTTTATTATGTTTCAAGAATGCAAATTTAATAGATGATAGTACATGGACACCAATTTAAAGTTATGTGTCAAATAAATGATTATGATGCCAGATTCATGGTACAAAATGATTACATTGTTGTTAGTATTAACGAAATATGTATACATATCAATGATTGCACAATATTGCACGACATTTTGTTGTGAGACTAACCAACATGTTTAGAAGAGCTAAGGGATAGCTAAGACCTACAAAATGGAAGTACATTGACAATATGAATTCCAAAAGAGATATGGTATGAGTATGCATCATTATTGTTATGCATGACTATTGTTATTATCATGATGTGTGGGCTAGTGTAGGGTTCTAGGAAACTCAACCACCCAAATTGATTATTCGATGACAAAAACATAGTATAATTGTCGCAACGCAATCACTATGTCAACGTAGACATAATCCCTTATTCCATTAGGGGGTGTAGGAATTACCCACTGTTTATCCCTGAAACTCAAATTCATGGGAGGGTTATGCCATGACACACTCCCCAAGATGTGTGATGATGACTAGTGGGTGCCTGCTAGGGAAGCTTGGCCGATGGAGTTGACACTTCTGCTTACATGTTCTAATTGGATTTAGGTCATGTTTTTGACACTCCAGGGTAGTACAACAGAGGAAGGATATGATGCAGAAGTTAGATGTGAATTAGATAGCACACAATAGGTAGATAGCGATGTCATGGAAGTTTTAGAGGGAAACTTAATTAACTGTGTGTTGAAACCTTTGGTTGATTGTTGTGTTGTATCTCAGTATATTATGTCGGTGTCATAGCTTATTATGATATGAGTTAGCATCTAAACATTGCAAATTCATGTTTACGTATGCGTCGACAGATAGTAACTTGTGTGATTATGTGTGATGTGTGGTTGAGTACTATTAGTGTATCTACACGATGCATGCAAGCATTAGCTACGCTTACATAACTCGTCTACATATGTATAAGCTTGCATGAATTAATATTAAACTATTTTAGTTAGGCATTGATACGTCATGATTATGACTAATTACATTATTATTACCTATTTAGTTAAGAAATGATATTATTACATCAAGTTAGTAATGAATGGTTGATTAATTGTGGTTGGGGTTACTTATTAATTGTGACCAATAAAGGTAAAATAATGTTAATAAGATTTTGATTGACTTATTTGTTGAAACTTGGTTACTAAATCATTAAATAAGTATTAATGGAGTTAATTATTGTTAACAAGGTTATTATCAACTTGATTAATAAATGTTAATTAAAGGATTAATTATAATTAGGGTTCCATTGTTGAACATGGTAAATAGTTAGGTGAATCATCACTAAAGTTAAAAGAGTATTGATTAGTTAATAAATAAGTAACCATTGAATCTTAATTATAATTATGATTTAACAGTGGTATAATGGTAATGGTTAAGATAAATGACTTTTAGTATGATTACTATTATCGTTTTGAAAAAAAATAACATGAGGTATTAATATTGAGTATGCATATTACTAAAATATGTAGTTTAACAAGAACTTGATATGATAAGAATTGTGATTTAGTTATATTATTAAAATATAATTATGTTCGAATTAATATTGATGGTGGCCCTAATAGTTAAATCTTGCTTGTGAATTGTGTCCATGATTTTAAATAAACTCAAAATAATATATTTTATAGTTTGGAAAATGAATGTGACTTGTTTGAGTGTAAGGAGTCTATCAGTAAAGTGGTTGTGGCATCTATACACAGATAGGGGTAGTAAAGACCCAGGGGAGGGAGTCAATGAAGAAGAGGAGTTATATAAAAGGAGTTGGATGGATTTTTGAAGTGGATTTTTGGGGCATTGAGGAAAATTTAGCAAAGGAGGATGGAATTTTCAAAGAAGGGAAAGCATTCATACTAGTTGGACTTTGTACTCAAGTTTTGGGCTTGGGGGTCCATGAATAGAGTTCTTGGAGCTAGGAATTCGGTGAAACTTTCCTAGTTGGTAGGGTGGAAAACCAATTCAGTCAGTTGAGTTTTCTAAGGATCTACAACTATCCTATATGTATTTTAATTATTGTTTCAAATTTGAAAGTTGAAAGAAAATTTGGCTGAATAGGCTTCAATGGATATGTTTTTAATTTGACTTATATTTGTAACGTTAATTTTATTTATACCCGTACTTACAACAAAATTCTATTTGTTTTATAGCTGCATAGAATTTTTACATTAACATAATATTTTTTTACATAAATAGGGAATAATATAGGTTAATAGCTTAACTTAGAACCAAATGATAACAAACAAGGGTGCCAAAGGTTAGATTCATATTAATTAAAGTAAGGAATTGTTTAGGTATTTACAATTTCAAGCTGATGTAAGAGAACATAAGCATTGTAATTTTGTTCATATCATTATTAATACTATCTCCATCCATTTATAATAAATATTCATAGTGATTTTATCATATTATGCTTTAGCATTAGTGTTGTTGGTTGAACTATGTATAGATCGGTTGATATGGTTGTGCAATATTTTAGTAATGTGTATAAAAACTTCATATAAGCTTCCTGAAGTATCTTAGAAAGTTATTTGGGTTTATTTGGGAGTGTTGGGGTCAAATTGGAGCTATTAGGAAGGATTTTGGATGATTAGGAAGTGTTTGGACCAAGTTGGAAATTAAGACCCTCTTTGCAATGAAATTTAAGCTAGTCTTCCTAGATTCGAATTATGATTATGGAGCTATTCATACTTGATCAAATTTGAAGTACATATAATTGTCTATTGCTACATTGAGCGCTGCTACATTGAGCCAAGAACTTTCTTCCTCTGAATTGGTGATAAGATTAGTACTTTAATGTTTCAATTTTAATGATAAGGAGGTTGCATACAAAGTGTTCGGAGAAAGTCATGAACTAGATTTAATAACTAGCCACCACAACTTTATATTAGACCTAATTTGGCATTTGTTAGTTTAAAATATATTTTATGGGTTGCATATGTTAATTCAAATCCAAATTTATATACATAAGCCACACTTGGGATCAAATAAAAATATATCCATATTTTTTGTTAAACATCTAGAGCTAATATTTCTAATTTTTAATTGGGAATATTACATTTTTATTATTCAAGCTAGCATTATATTAGGATCTTTAATTGAGAGAATAACAAGCACAACAATCAAACACAAGAGACAATGAACACAATGCTTTTCCTTAGGGAAACCATAAATGGAGAAAACCCCACAACTTCCTCAGAGATAGAATCAACACCAAAAGTAGAACCCCAAAATAGTAAGATGATCTCCCGATAGCAGTAGCCTCTTTATTTCTAGCCCCAACAACTTCTTCTCTCTCAGCTATGCGCTACAATTGAGTGTGTGATAAATAGGGAGGCTCACTCTCTATTTATACTAATTCCCGACTTGACAATAACTCACTAGGGCCGACTTCTATAGGAGAGTCTAATAACCCTAGGGCCCCACAACTGCGGGGAATTTAACCCTTAAACAATAGGAGGGTTACCCACAATGACTTGACATGACTTGTTTACAATATTGAATCTCTTGATAGGAACATTGGGGCATGACATGACTCAAATACATTACAGATACTTCCCAGAATAAACATCGGGGTACAAGACATAACATATACAGGTGAATACATTCCAAAGTTACAAATACATCAACACTCCCTCTTAACTAGGAAGGTATTCTCTTGACACAATTTATTAGCACGGGTATTCTTCTCTGTATCATCTGGATCATCAATGATTTCTCATCATCTTCATCTTGATCTGGATCATCACTCGATTTGGATCATCACTGTTGGATCATCATTGCTGGATCTGGATCATCATCATTGGATCTGGATCATCACTGGATCTGGATCATCACTGGGTCATCATCATGGGTGCTATCTGTTGATTCTTCTCATCATAGGAAGTTCTATAGAGCCAACCCTTTTTCATGCTGGATGTATCATCTACATAGAGCCAATCCTTTTTCATACTGGATGTGTCATCACAGAGCTAGTCCTTTTTCATACTAGATGTGGGACTTACATAGAGCCAGTCCTTTTTTATACTAGATGTGTCATCACAGAGCTAGTCCTTTTTCATACTAGATGTGGGATCTACACAGAGCCAGTCCTTTTTCATACTGGATGTGTCATCACAGAGCCAGCTATTTTTCATGCTGGATGTGGGATCTACACAGAGCTAGTCCTTTTTCATACTAGATGTGTCTTCATAGAGCCAACCCTTTTTCATGCTGGATGTGGGATCTACACAGAGCTAGTCCTTTTTCATACTAGATGTGTCTTCACAGAGCCAACCCTTTTTCATGTTGGATGTGGGATCTACACGAAGCTAGTCCTTTTTCATACTAGATGTGTCTTCACAGAGCCATCCCTTTTTCATGCTAGATGTGGGATCTACACAGAGCTAGTCCTTTTTCATACTAGATGTGTCTTCACAGAGCCAACCCTTTTTCATGCTGGATTTGGGATCTACACAGAGCTAGTCCTTTTTCATACTAGATGTGTCTTCATAGAGCAGACCCTTTTTCATGCTGGATGTGGGATCATCACATACATATGAAAATGGAAGGAACCAATCCTCTCACCATGTCACAGCTCTTACATCTGACCATGGAAGGAACCAATCCTCTCACCATGTCAGAAGGGAACAACACTTACATCTGACCATGAAAGGAACCAATCCTCTCACAATGTCAGAAAGGCATAGCACTTACATCTGACCATGGAAGGAACCAATCCTCTCACCATGTCAGAAAGGCACATCATGGACTCATCACTTCCTCTTGGAAGGAACCTCGATCTGGAGAACACCAAGCTTCTCCTTGAAGTATTCAAACTTCACCCTAGCCAATGGCTTAGTCAACACATCAACTATCTGTTCGTCCGTCGCAACATATTGGAGCTTCATTGCTCCTCTCTGCACCATATCCCTGATATAGTGATATTTGATCTCGATATGCTTTGACTTGTCATGGAACACCGGATTCTTTGACAACTTCATGCAACTTTGGTTGTCGCAATATATACAAGTAGCATCTAGCTGGAGATCAAATAGATCAGATAGTAGCTTCCTCAGCCATACTGCCTCACAACTAGCTGAACAAGCTGCAACATACTCTGCTTCAGCTGTACTCAATGCCACACATGATTGTTTCCTGCTAAACCAAGAGATCACATCTGATCCCATACTAAAGCAGCACCCGGAATTACTCTTCCTATAGATGGCACTACCTGCCCAATCTGAATCAACATAACCCTCCAGGTTAATCTTTTGATCGGCCTTATACTTGAGCCCATAATCAACTGTACCCTTTAGGTACCTCAGAATATGCTTTTCAGCTATCAAGTGAACATGTCTCAGATATGTCAAGAACTGGCTCAAGGTGTTCACAACAAAGAAAATATCTGGTCTTGTATTTGTCAGGTACATCAAGGACCCAATAATCTGACGATACATCGTGGCATCAACCGACTCAGATGAAGCATCACTCAATAGCTTCAGGTTCGATGCCATAGGTGTGGTTATGGCCTTGCAGCCCATCACTCCAAATATCTTCAGGATCTCTACTGCATACTCTCCTTGTCCGAGGAAGATTCCATCTACATTCTGCCACACCTCCATGCCTAGAAAATAATGCATCATACCCAAGTCCTTCATTTCAAACTCGGCAGCAAGCTTTCTCTTCGTATCAGTAATCAATCCATCCATACCGGTTACAAACAGATCATCTACATATAGTAGGAGTATCACTGGATTTCCTTCTTCAGCCTTGTAGTAAAGGTTGGAATCTGCTTTACTTTTGGTAAAGCCCAAACTGGATACAAAGCCATCAATTCTGTCGTACCATGTCCTGGGTGACTATTTCAAACTGTACAGGGATTTCTTCAATTTACACACATGAGTCTCTCTGTCATGGGTCTCAAATCCGAGTGGCTGCTCCACATACACTTCCTCTTCCACTACACCATTCAAGAAGGAAGTCTTGACATCCATCTGGTGTATCTTCCATTTCATCACTACAGCCAGAGCAAGTAATGATTTGATGGAAGTGTATCTGGCTATAGGTGAAAAATTTTCTTCATAATCTATTCCTTCTTTCTGGGAGAAGCCACGAGCCACAAATCTTGCTTTATATTTTTCTATGCTATCATCTGCAGCATGGTTGATCTTGTAGATCCATTTGGAAGTCACCATAGACTTCCCCTTAGGTCTTGGGACAACATCCCAAACATCACTATTCGTGATCGATTGGTACTCTTCGATCATAGCATCCTTCCATTCTCTCTTTTCAGTTGCTTCTTCATAGTTGGAAGGTTCTTTATCGATGAAATCACATAATAAGGCTACATAACTGGAACAATACCTGGTTCTTTTCCTTTCTCTATGTGATTCTTCTGGAGCCCCATATCTTTCTGCACCTTGGATAGCTTCTCCTACCTAAGCAGGTTTCCTCTTGTGAGGATTCTTCTCCTGAGGTGGATCTATAGGTTCTTAAGGTTCTTCTATTTCTCGATCTTCTTCTTGATATTCTTCGTTCATGGTTGTGTCATGAATTATGGGTGCTTCTGTTTCTTCAGGTTCTTCAACGGGTCTCTTTCTGGATTTGTTGTAAGCTGAGTCTTAGTCAAATGTTACATCCCTGCTAATGTTGATCTTCTTGAATCCTGGGAAGTATATTCTGTAAGCCTTCGAGCTTTCAGAGTATCCCACAAATATACCCTTTCTTCTTGAAGGATCTAACTTGTCCTCTTTTCTTTCGGAATGTGTATGTACACTAGATAGCTGAATATTATGAGATGGCTGACTTCTGATTTCTTGTCGGAAAATACTTCTTCGGGTGTCTTATTCTCGAGTACTTTGTGTGGAGTACAGTTATGTACATACACCACTATTCTGGCAGCTTCTGCCCATAGATGCATGGGAATATCTTGATCATGAAGCATGGCCCTTGTAGCTTCCATGATCGTTCTACTCTTCCTTTCTGCAACTCCATTATGTTGTGCATTATATGGAGTGGTTAACTCCCTCTTAATCACTGAATCTTTGCATAAGTCTTTGAATTCATTCGATGTGAATTCTCCGCCATTATCTGATCGAAAACCCTTGATCTTCTTTTCTGTGTGGTTCTCGATCGTGTCTCGATCAAGGCTTTGAATTCCTTGAACTTGCTGAATACTTCATCTTTGTTCTTCATAAAGTATATCCATGTCTTCCTAGAAAAATCATCAATGAAAGAAACATAGTATACATACCCGCTTAATGAACTGGATGACATCGGACCGCATACATCGGAGTGGATGATTTCCAAGATTCCTTTTGTCATGCTCTCGCTACTTGGAAATGTCTTCTTTGTGTTCTTTCCTTTTGCACATCCTTTGCAGACACCATCATGTTTTGTCTGCATTTCTGGAAGACCTTCAACAGCTTTGCTTGCAAGTGGTAGTGCCCTGTAATGCACATGTGCAAGCCTTCTATGCCAAAGTTCTTTTGGTTCTACTGAGTCATGAACCAAATCTTGTTTTGGTTGGCCCTTCAATTTGTATAGACCTCCTTCTTGTTCCCCAATCACTATTGCATCACCAAAAGTCTTTCCCTTTGGCCATCTACAAAAGCAACCCTCATTCCTTTTGCATCCAATGCATATATGGAGAGGAGGTTCTTCTTTAGTCCTGGTACAAACAATACATTTTTCATCTTCATAGACTTTCCAGAGTCTAGCTTATAGGAGGATTCACCACTACCTTTTATTGGATACTCGTAGTCATCCCCAAGTCTCACCTTGTGAGGTGACTCATGTTTAGATAGTTTCACAAATGATTCTTTGAATCCTGTCATATGTTTGGAAGCACCACTGTCTATAAGCCAATCATTGCTTCCATGTGAGATAGTTCCCGTGAGAGCGGATATCAGCACATATTATTCATCACTTGAAGAATCATCACTTTATTGTCTGATTCTCTTTGTGGAAGGTTCATCATCCTCTGTAGCATGAGCATGATGTCTTCTCTTGTTTCCCCTTTTCTTCTTTGAGTTCCCTTTGTTAGGGCAGTATTTGGATATGTGTCCTTTCTCATCACATATGTAACATCTAATAGTAGGCAGATCTCTTCTAGAGTGTGAATTCTTACCTTTGGAGTGATGATGGTCCCTTCTGGTTTTCTTGGTGTGGACTGTAAGAGCTTGATCTTCACTTCCCATCTTTTCTTCTCGAGCTGCTATCCGAGCTTCTTCTTGAGAGCATTCTTCCCATAGTCTGCTGAACTTGAATAGCTTCTTTCTGGCACAGATCCCTTGAATGAAAGAGTCCCATGCCCTAGGAAGACCATTCAAGGTGGTCATCACAATCTCTGCATTCTCCACTTCTTCATCTATTGTTTCCAGCTGTTCTTTGATCTAAGAGACCCTTGTAAAGTAATACTGGATGGTCTCTGCATTCTGGATCTTTACATTATTTAGTTGGTTTCTTAGAGTCATCTTCCGGTTTATATTCTTCCCTTCAAACAGTTTGGTCAGGGCATCAAACATAGCTTTAGGTGTCTTTTGGGAGGACACCTGTGGTATGAGGTGATCCTTGATTGAATAAACAATAATCCTCTTAGCCATGACCAAATTCTTCTTGTGTAAGGCCTTAGCCTCATCTCCCTCTGGAACTGGAACCTCCTCATTGATATAGGAGTCCAACTCATTTTCTTCCAGGACCAGGGAGATCCTATACTTCCAGGCTCGGAAGTTATCAGCTCCCTCAAGCTTTTCATCAAGCTTGGAATGATGAGACATATTAACTGAGAACCTCAAATGGAAATACAAAAGATTTAGATCTTACCAGGTCAAGATGTCAGATCTGGATCTGGAGCTGAATTTCTGCAGTGTTGGTTTAGGAGCAGATTAGGGTTTGAATTTCCCGGAGTTCCGTCCAACCAAAAACTTTGATCTTGATCTCTGAACTTCGATTTTGAGGAGGAGATCAATCCAGGCCCGTGCTCACTAAAAAATTCCACTTCTGTGGAAATCCCTAATTTTCGGCAGTAGTGTCGGGTCAAAAATTGAAAAATGCTCAAAATCAGATTCTGCTTTGACAGAAAGATGTGCCCTGGAGAGGAGAGTCAGCCCAACCTTCTTTTGCTGAAAATCTGTGGAGAGAGATTCAAAAAGTAGGAAGCCCTGGTTTTCGCAGCTGCACAGTGTCTTCTTCTCAGGTTAGCTCTGATACCATGTTAGATTTTTATCATTCAAGCTAGCATTATATTAGGATCTTTAACTGAGAGAATAACAAGCACATTAATCAAACACAAGAGCCAATGAACACAATGTTTTTCCTCGAGGAAACCATAAATGGAGAAAACCCCACAATTTCCTTAGAGATAGAATCAACACCAAAAGTAAAACCCCAAAACAATAAGATGATCTCCCGATAGCAGTAGCCTCTTTCTTTCTAGCCCTAACAACTTCTTCTCTCCCATCTATGCGCTACAACTAAGTGTGAGTGAGTGTGTGATAAATAGGGAGGCTCACTCTCTATTTATACTAATTCCCGACTTGATAATAACTCACTAGGGCCGACTTCTCTAGGAGAGTCTAATAACTTTAGGGCCCCGCAACTGCGGGGACTTTAACCCTTGAACAATAGGAGGGTTACCCACAATGAATTGACATGACTTGTTTACATTATTGAATCTCCCGATAGGAACATTGGGGCATGACATGACTCAAATACATTACAGATACTTCCCGGAATAAACATTGGGGTACAAGACATAACATATACATGTGAATACATTCCGAAGTTACAAATACATCAACAACATATGCTAATTCAAATCCAAATTTATATACGTAAGCCACATTTGGGATCAAATAAAAATATATCCATAATTTTTGTTAAACATCTGGAGCTAATATTTCTAATTTTTAATTGGAAATATTACATTGGTGTCTCCTCCCAACTAAGTCTCCCCTAAGGGTATTGAACTCAAGTTGCCTTGCAAACGAAACCCACACCTTAACAAAGTGAGAACGCAAGAAATGACCATAAAATTTACAAGTTATACAACAACATACTCATCATAGTCTCCTTGTAGGGTGTCTTCTTTACACACACACACACATTCTTTCTTGAGGATTACATTTTCAAAGCGTAATTGTAGAAATTTATTTATGGTAATGAAGCTTAACTAAAAATTAAGATTGAAAGGTGTTATCGAATATCAATGTCATTAATTATATATTCATGTGAACATACTTGTTGCAAATCAAAGAGATCATTTGGGGTGAAACTATAATTTTTATTTATTTTTGATATGGATCTTGAACTAAAACATTATATTAGGGTGATCAACAAGGTGCCCATATCATTAGTGTATTATTATTGTGAATGAAATTGTGGCGATTTAGCAAGAATGCTTGGGAGGTGGAACTTGAGAGATTTTCCCTATGAATATGAATCCTTAACTAAAATACACAACCAATGTAATTAGTCTTTTATTCCCATGAACAAATTTGTTACAATCTATAAACACCATCGTGGGGTGTGGAACTTGAGATATTTTACCTTCAATATTGAACCTTAACCATTGAAACATCATACTATGGTGTTTAACAAAGTTCCCATGTCATTAGTATTTTATTTTGGTGAATGGGGTTGTCATAATTTAGAAAGATCACTTGGGGGTAGAATTTGAGCCATTTACCTATGGATATAGATCCTTAATGAAAATACAAGACCAAGATGTTCAACAAAGTACCCATATCATGTGTATTTTATTCTTGGGAACATAGTTGTCACAATCTAACAAGATTGTTTGGGGAGTGGAGCTTAAGACGTTTTACCCATGGATATGGATGTTGAACTAAAATACCGAGATGAGGTTTTTGATAAACTATCCATGTTGTTAGTGTTATATTCATAGGAATAGAGTTGTTACAATTTAGCAAGGCTATTTGCATGGTATAACTTGAAACCTTTTACTTGTGGTTATGGATCCTTAACCAACACCAAATGGGGGTGTTTGGAAAAGTACTCATGTCATTAGCCTTTTATTTTAGTGAATGGTGTGTTGTAATCTAGCAACACTATTTAGGTGATGGAACTCAAATCCTTTTACCTATGAATATGGAACTTTAACTAAAACGCTAGATTATAATCTTCAACATGGTGCCCACACCACATCATTAGTCTTTTATTCTTGCGAATGACGTTCTTGTGATCTAGAAATATTGCTTGGGTATTGGAACTTTGGACCTTCCACCCATGGATATGGATCCTTGATATAAACATCACCAAGGTGTTTGGAAAAATGCCCACTTAATTAGTCTTTTATCATATGAACAAAGTTTTTGTTATCTAGCAAGACCACTTGGAGACGTGGAACTCAATACCTTTTACTTACGAACATGAATCTTTTACCAAAACACAAAACTAGGGTGTTTATAAAAGTACCCACACCATCATCGTTTCATTTGAGTGATTTGATTTGTCACAATCTAGCAAAACCCCTTATGGGTTGGAACTCAGGGCTATTTACGGATTGATATGAAACCTTTACTAAAACACTAGACTGCGATGTTAAGAAAGGTACCCATGTTATTAGTCTTTTATTCTTATGAATGGATTTGTTGCAATCTAATGTGACTAGTTGGGAGTTGGAACCCATGACATTTTACCCATTCATATAAATCATTAACCAAAACTCTAAAGAAGAGCGCTTTACAAGTTACACACATCAATAGTCTTTTATTCATGTGAATGGTGTTTAGATAAGTTTGTATTAATTACATGTTCAATGCATGCAACCCATTGTCTAAATCCCCTATACCATTACAAAGACAAACACACACTCACACACAAACAAACAAAAAATCACACTACCCTACTTGCAACCAATAACACAATATAATCCATTTAAGAACAAATGACATCCATATACTGTAACCAATAACACAATATAATCCATTTAAGAACAAATGACATCCATATACTGCAACCAATAACACAATATAATCCATTTAAGAACAAATAACATCCATATACTTAGAAAAGCATATAATTGTTTCACACTTATCGTTGATAAATTTCAAGTTAAAGATGGTGTAGAATTGCCGATAGGCATATAACTTGCATATTGCAAATGACTAAATACCCTATAATACACATTTAATATGATTTACGCAAATTTCCAAATTAATAAAAAAATTCAAAAAATTCAATATATATTATAATTTTTTATGACTTATTTAAATACAAAATTTAATTATTTTTAAGTAAACATATATTATGTTAATTTTTAATTAAAATAATGTAAAAAAACATAATACAATACCAATTATTGCGCCGAGAGGCGCTCTACAGCCCAGAATGGGGGAGATCTTGTAACGTTACGTAACGTTATTTTTATTAATAAAAAATAATTTGTTTAATTATATGCCAAAATAAATGTCGGCCAGAAAAAAAAAACCTAATATGGGGGAGATGTTGTAATCTTCTTACCTAACAAAATAATAAAAAAGTAAAAATTTAATTATCGGTAAAAAAATATGGGTGAGGGAAAAAACACAATATGGGGGAGATGTTGTAATGTTTTTACTTACAAAATAATAAAAAATGTTGGCCTTGCACATGGTTTTAAAACCATAAACCATGTGCAGGTTTTAAAACTATGCACATGGTTTTAAAACCATGCACATGGTTTATGGTTTTAAAACTATGTGCAAGGCCTTCTAAACAACCCATCGTTTTATTGTACATGGTTTAGGAGGGCCTTGCACGTGGCTTTAAAACCATGTGCAAGGCCTCCTAAACAACCCATAGTTTTATTGTACATGGTTTAGGAGGGCCTTGCAAATGGTTTTAAGACCATGTGCAAGGCCTCTTAAACAACCCATGGTTGTAGGAGGGCCTTGCATATGGTTTGAAAACCATGTATGGGGAAATGTTGTAATGTTAGTTCATAACAAAATAAAAAATAATAAAAAATATTATATGTGGGCCATAAATAATATTAAATATTAATAATAAAATATTATTTGTGGACCTTAAATAAAAAGATGTGTCTTTTGGTTTGAATCAAATCAATGGATACCTACGAAGAGATTTGATCGCTCTCGGTGCTTGATAGTGCCTAGGATTTGGATCTACGCTGGTATTTGGTAACACTTCAAGTCCCATCTACCAATCTCTATATAGATAAGGAAATGTCAAACCATAAACATTTACGCTACCTTAAAAATAACCATTTTGTCAAGCAAACGTCGACGACGAGATATTTTTTTGGCAAATAATGGTGATGTCGACTAAATAATTTTAGCCATCTACCTTAAAAATAACCATTTTGTCAAGCAAACGTCGACGACGAGACATTTTTTTGGCAAATAACGGTGATGTCGACTAAATAATTTTAGCCAGCAATGGTAATGGTTATGTTGACTAAATCATTTGAAAATGGTTTTCATTTTGCCAAGCAAACGTCGACGAGATATTTTTTTGGCAAATAATGGTGATGTCGACTAAATAATTTTAGACAGCAATGGTAATGGTTATGTTGACTAAATCATTTGAAAATGGTCGACATTTAGGAATTCCTTATCATTGGGATGCTAAATTCTTTCACATGGTACTATTACTATATGTTACCAATATCATCATATGTTATCAAGTTTGTATGAATGTACCATACAAACTGGACATGAGTCATAATCATTCCTAAACGAATATTTCTCTACCAAGCGACAACAATTCTCTTTTTGTCCGTCAGAGTCTTGTCAATCTTTTTCAACTTTGGTGTTTTCTTAAATAAATTCATAGACTTTGAATTGTTTTATTTACTATACATGGTCACATTTACACTTTTAAAATAGGAAGAGGATTTCACACATATTTAGTATTTTTTAGGTTTATATATATATATATATATATATATATATATATATATATNATACTAAATATGTGTGAAAGCCTCTTAAAAAATACTAATTAATTATAGTGTGATTTTTAAAATATATAATTTTTTCGAAATTTGTTTTTTTTAAACATTATTTAATTATTCTTTAATAAGTTAAAAAATAATTTATGTAATGTCTTTTTGAAGATGGAAAAACTTATTATAACTGAGTTGTCATAGTGACATTGAAGATAATCATCATTGGGTGTTATTTGGAAATGTGAGTTGACTCATCACTTTATTCAAGGAAAACCATGCCACCTGAAATAACTTGCTAGTGGTCTGTAAGGGGGCAGACTTCCACTCTTTCTAGGTGCCTATGGGTCTTGGGATATTAACATGTTTTTTTACGTCCAAGGAAGATGGACTCTTAGCCAATAAAAAAAACCAATTTTAGGTCTTGGTGATGATGTTGATGATGATTATGATGACGATGATTATTAACGTCCACTGAGACCAACTTTGGTCTATCGGACATTAAGAAGGATAATACTTGGTTTACTTTAAAATCTTGTTCTTGTGCTCAAAAAGCTTGCCAAGAAGCTTTCCAAGCTCACTACAGTTTTGGAAAGTTAGGAGGTTATGAAGGTTTGTATTGTAGCAAATAATATTAAACTCATATCTAATGTGGGTGTAAGCAAGGCACTCTAAGAGAAAGTGTTTTTCATCCTCACCGCTCATAGAATCACATAGATGGCAAACCCTTTCCACCCATGGAGTTTTAGGAATAGACCAACGCCTTGTTTCGGTATGGACTTCATGAGAGTTTGTTTTAATTTTGGGTGTATTAATTTTCTTCCGTGAGCTAGTTACTACTGAGAGATACTTCTGATCCTCCAAGTTAGGATTAATGACCTCCTTATAGAATCTTATTTTTCTCTTAATTGCGAAATTTTCCTCACACCAGAATTTATCTTTAAACTTAGAAGTAATAATATTTTTGGCATTATCAATGTTCTGCAAAATGTCGTTTTTATTAATGCCCCAATGGTTTAACCAATCCGTGGGATCTTTACACCAACACCGCTTGAGACGTAGTTGGTTTTGACTTGAGTTTAAAACAATTTTAGGAAGTCTCTCATTTCCCATGTAATTTATCTTATGCTTGTACATCAGATACCTAGTCATAGCAATGCTCTCAATGGGGGAAAGACCCACTTCTATGAGGAGAATTGGATAAGGCGCATTGCTTATAATTTTGAGGTTATAAGTTATAAACTACTTATGGATTTGTTCAATCTTCCTCCAAGATTGAGTCTAGAAATATTTCACCCCCATACTTCACAACCAAACAAGATAACATGGAGGACAAGAGTTTCAAAGAGGAACTTCCTTTTATCCCACATGACCAAATTGGTTGATTTACAGTTATTTTCAAGACCAAAATAAGCTTTCCACCCTCCATTAATCCTTCTCTCAATGTTATAGTTCCAATTGAGCTTGTGATGAATATCAATTCCGAGATACTTGTAAGAAGTCACTTCCTCTAGATTTATATTATCATAACTAACATTTGCATAGGTGTATTTCTTAGATTTTATAATCATGATTTTTGTCTTATCGGTGGTAACAATCATACCCATGTAGAGAAAACATATTTAAGAATTATTAATTGCTTATCAAGATTAGAAGGACACCTTGCCATAAGAACAATATCATCAGCATGAAGTAGGAGGATGATAACGATCCCAGCTAAGATTGTATCGGCGCAACCTGCTTATTCTAAACATTTTTATACCTTATGAATGTAAATGCCAAAAGGGTAGGGGAGAGGGGGAAACCTTGTTTAAATTCAATATTATAATTTAAATATGTTGTACACCCCTCATTATTCTTAAACTTGTTAATGACCTTTTTGTATAGCCTTATCAGAACAACTCTCAACTCAAAAGGAACCTTAAGCTCCTCTAGCCTATTCCACATGTTATTTCTAGGCACTGTATCAAAATCTTTTCTAAAATTCACAAAGCAACGAAATAGGCCATACTTCAATTATTACAACATTCCTCTGCAATGATCCTAAGTGTAATGAGGTGGTCCGTAGTTGACTGATTTCTTATAAAACTTGCTTGGCCTTTAGCTCGCTTACCTTCCATTTCTAGTCATTCATTGATCTTCTTTTCTAAGAGAATGCCATATAACTTAGCTAAGAGAGGGCTAATCATAATAGTCTGATAATTAGAGGAGTCATTTTTATCACCACTTTTGAAAATAGGAATAGTGATAATTTGAGTCCAAGGTGTAGGAAGCCCTTGCTTGCCCGCTAGATTAAAGAGTTTGTGGATATGTGGGATGAGGACAGACCCTCCAATTTTTAAGATTTCCGCTTGGTAGCCTTCAATGTCTTTGGATTTTCCATTTGCTAAGAGCTTAACCCCGAAATTAATGTCTTCTAACGAGAAAACTTCTTTCGTTGTAAGAAGAGTTTGAATGTTATCTCTGATATCTGGGGATTCATACAGTGTTTTAAGATAGGAATTCCAATCTTTTAAAGTAATTTTATTGTCTTCTTTTGTTTTGTGAGTTAGAATTTGCCTCCAAAATTTCTTAAGAGCCACCTTGGAGAGGTGTAGGAGATTTTCCTGCCTTTTACTTAGATAATGTATTTTTTTGTTTTAATTAAGGCTTTGTAGTGACTTATCTTGTCCATTTTTATCAAATATGTAGTAGCTTGCTTAATTTGTTTTCTCACATCTTTACACTCTTGATCATACCAAGGGTTGGTTCTACTATTGCTCATTTTAGTCGAGACTTCAATAGAGAACTTGTTGATGGATGGTGAGAGGGTTGTAGCAAAATTATGGTAGAGATTTTCTATATTCTCTATGTTAGATAAAGGAAACAGTTCATTATTTAGATCATGGAGAAAAATGTCAACATTATATTTATCGAAGATCAGGTGCTTTTGGCAATGCTAGTTTTCTTCCTTGGGATCGTTATGCATGGAAATATTGAGAGTTATAATTAAAGGTCTATGATCAGAGTTGGTCTCAAGGTCATTGAAGATGTTGAAATCTATTAATTTATTGTATATAGGGACATCAGATATAACATAATCTACCACACTACTTCTAAGCCCATGGATACAAGTCGTCTGGCTAGTGTTTGGTCATTTTGTGAGACCGTTGCAAATGATAAGATCTTGAGCACTACAAAATTTGACCAGCTCAAAGCTGAATAAATTCTCACTTAGATCTTCAAGACTTCTTTCGTACCTGTTATCTAGCTCAAGGTCTTCGTCCAACCAAAGAGGATTAGGGTTGAAATAGCTGCTTAAAAGAATAGCTTGGTTACTGGAAGTTCAAGCATTAAAGTCATCCATCAAAATTATATTTCCTTCCTTCCTTAAACTAGAAATATCATGTTCTAAACGATCATAAAGACAATTTTTATCTAAATTGGTTTTTTTATAGAGGTTGGAATTAATAGGGGAAAAATAACAAATAGCTATGTATGTTTTTTCATCATTAATGTCTTTGATCTCTATCTAAATAATTTGGTTGTAAGGGTCTTTCTTATAAATCCTAACATGTGGGGATATGTTCTTCCTAATGTAACAAGATATACCCCATTGCCTCTACGATATGAATGTTTATTCCATATTTACCATAGGACATATCCGTCTATATCAGGGACCTTGGACTCCATATATTTTTTTGTTACCAAACTACCAAAAAAACACAATTTCTATGATGTTCAATAAAGTTGATACGAAGAAAGTACAATTTTTAAAACTTTTAACATATGATTTGATAATTTGTAAATAAAATACCCGTGTCATAAAATTTAACTAGTAAGACATTCAACAATAATTAAATATTATGAAATTGATATGATCAAAATAATTTGTAACAATATTTCAATATAAACATTTACATTTACTAGTAAGTTATGTTTCTAATTTTAAATAATAAAAATTTAAAATATAATTGCAAACAATATTTCAACTTCAAATTTTAATACTTGTTCAATATATTTTTATAACATCATAAAGTATTTAGTGTAATTATTAAGTTATTTTAATGTATGATTAATTTTACTTTTATTTATTGATTTTATACTTAATTATAATTTATAATTCTTTATTTTAATAATATGAAACACGTGGATTTTAATATTAGCAGTGTATATATAAGTTGTACAATATTTTTATATACTAATAAAATAATATAAAATATTTGATAAATTCTCCTATTTATAATTTAATTTATTTCATAATTGGATAGGTCAAAATTAGGGGTGACATGAGTTGGGAGGATGGAGAGTGCTTTATGATCCCGAAGGACATTAAGTAACTTGATTTTCTTCGGGGATTGACATGACAACAAACAACCATGCAAAATCATTCTCTCTCTAACAAGGTTCATGTTAGCAAAAAACTCAAGCATTAAGGAAATTTAAGTTTCTGGAGACTCAACAATTGTTGTTCGACATCTGGTTGAACAATCTCTTTCTTACAATCCATATCCCAAAAGAATCATAACAAGAGTACAAAGTATTTGGAAATTCTTTGAATCAATGAAGTTTTATTAGATCCCAAGAAAATTTAACTTTATTGCTTACTAAAGAGCAAGTAAAGGGTGTTGAATCCCTCTAGGAACATTGGAAAAAATGGGGGAAGGGGGTTGGCCCCATCCGCTAATTCCTTCATCACATTAACATTATGAATTCACCTAATTTCAATGCAAAGTGGTGTTCCCTCCTCCTGATGTAGTTAATTACCACACATTCTTCCATGCCATTCACTCAATGAATCCACAAAGGATTAACATCATGAACTTGCAAGTGATGGGATGAATCGGTGCATGTTGCAATAACCTATCCCAACATCATCCCAACCCTTGCCTTATTCTTATTTTTATTGCAAATTTTGCATGTTTCTATAAGTCCATTGGAGTTGAGCTACACCCAAACATTTAACCACTATAATCTAAGTTTGTGTATTTCATTTGGAGAGTCCTTAGAATTGCAAGGAAATCCCACTACAAGCTCCATCAACCATATTCTATGGCTCAAGCTTGTCATTCCCTTGGTTGTATTAACATAAAATATCAGTCTAGTTTCATTTTGTGCGTGTTCAAAATTATTCTATTAGGGAATTTTCTTTATGATTTTCTACAGGTTTCCAAGACAACATGAAAGAGAACCTTTCAACACTCTAGAAACCAATCATACTTGGAATGTTTTGGAAAATTATAGAGGTAGTCTTTGGTTTAGGTGGAAAAGGTACATCTTGGATAGTGTTGGTTGCGATGAAGGGGTAGTGTCATTAGCTTTCGAGATAGAATCATATCTCAACCACCCTAATAGCTATGCCTTTTGAAAACATATAGATATAAAGAGGGGTATCCAATGATGTGAAAAACATTGTGATGATTGCCAAAACAACATTGCTTTTTTTACAAAGAGATGGGAAACGTGGAGGAAATAATGGGAGTTAAATAAATAAATAGAGATAAAGGTAATTCGAAGATAGTTAATACTTATGAAATCTTAGATCGAAAAGTAAAAAGGAAACCTGGTGCTCCTAGAAGCAAATGAGTCATGCTAAAAGGAGAAACTAGAGCAAGAATCTACAAAGGTGAAGGAGTTGTGAGACAGTCCTTCATTTGGAGTTAGAGAAAAGAACAATATTTGAATAACTTGAGAATTATATTTCTTATGAAGCATTAGTTGGTTCACCCCAGAATTAGATTTCTTATGAAGCATTAGTTGGTTCACCCCAAGTAAATGCAATGGAGGAAGACACAACGGAGTAGAAAATAAAAATCAAAGGACACCAGGACCCATCCTACTTGAATTCAATAGTAGGTTAAAGGAGGTTTGGGCAACATGGACTTATCTAAATATTTTTATAAAATATTCATGATTTGTAAAATTTGCTTTATTACCATGTCATTTTGTTTGTCAGTATATTAGTCATGGTATGTGTCTTAATTTTTTTTTAGCTAGAGATGGACATTTTGGGGTTAGTATTTATTAGCCTTATTTTTGGGCACTTTTTGAATGAAATATATTTTAAACTCTATACTATCAAGATGTATAGTGAGGCCACAAATCTTTTACTTTTTATTAATATAACTTGTACCTATTTTGACCCCAAAAAAATGGATAAGTCAAAACTAATTTCAATGGATTATCACCATATATTGAATTTAAATTATGTTTTATTATTTAAATGAAATAATACATATTTTAAATACAACTATACATAATCATTCCAAAATTATTTAATTTCCACACTAAATGCATTTTATTCAATATATTGATTTTATACAACTTAAGTGGGTTGAACAATTAAGAACATGGGCTACATGTTCAATCATGGAGGAGGGTAGGGTATTTACATGTAAGAAAGATGTTGTTCAAAAATATTAGTGTGGGGTTGGAAAGTTATCAACAGTCTCATTCTTCCTTAAGGGATAGAGAGTGTGATTATTTGTGTTCCTAGGAAGATCCCAATGCCCAAGAATTTCCCATAGAAACTTAATATATTGATTTTATGGATGAGTACAAAGGTAGTGAATGTTATTTAGTTATAGCTTGGGTGTTTGTGAAGAATAATTAGTATCCTCCCCAGTTGGGTTCAAGCTTTTCTTATGATATGTTTTCTTAGTGAGCCAATTGTTTGTTGAGGTTCTTTGTGATCCATGAGCAATATCACACCCTTGCCAATTGGAAGGTGGGCTTCTTAGTTACATGCAAAAGAAAAATGTAGTGGGTATATTTAACTTAGAATGTCTCATATATCCTAATTAATTTATTGAATTTTTATTTTGTAATGATTATTTTTAAAATAATATTTTATAATTATATAAAATTGTTTAAAAGGCAATGACTATTTTGCAAGCATATTTTGTACTATTTATCAAAGGTTCACTTAAAATCTATGACTCGAGTATTTACTTTATAGAAACTATTACATTTTGATTAAAATAGGTTATGTCCAACCCTTCTAGCACATAAATACAAAAATTGAGTAGGTTGGTTGCCATGTGCATAGATTTCTGCATCCTCTCGTTAAAATATAGTGAGGGAAATTTCCAGTGCTTTCTCTTACATCTACTTTCCTTCTATTTTCTTGTATACAAGGGTAAACTCTTACAAATTTATTGCCTTACCAAATATAAAAGAAATACATTATTTTCAATGAGGATAGACTAGAATCCCTCTCTTTAATAGAGAATCCGAAAAGTTTGACTTCCTAGAAAAATATTTGTTTTAGCTTTTTTTTTCTCTTCTTTTCCTATTTGTTTTCCTTCCCTTTGTGAAGTGAAAAGTAGAGCGAGGAAATTTCTTCAAAGATATAACCTATGAAGGGGATTCATAAGGCTTGGAAAATTGAACCATTTTCACTGAGGGAATTCCTTGAACCCATTTTGCTTTCCCCTCCATGGGGGTTACTTGATTTGGAACTATCGAGATCTCAGCAGGAGCCTTTTCCTTATCCATGGAGTTTTGAGTAGATTCGTCTTGTAACACCTTGATTTTGACCCCGTTTGCATTAAATGTATATGATGTATATATTGTAATTAGTCATGGTGTGGAGCTAAAGGAAAAAGCCCCACCATTGATTTAGCATTTTATGTTTCGGCGATTAAAAATAGTTTCCGATGGTATTTCATGCTATCCAGGCACATTATAATTTTAGTCATCATGTACATATGCAGTTTAATTAAAATACCCACAACCAACTATGTCAATGCAACAAATAATGAGATGGGGGCATGATTTCCTAAGGATAAGGGGGGGATATTTAACCTTTGAACCAATGGGGAAAAGCCAAATGTCAAAGGGAGAACCCATCAAACTATCAACTACCCATTTTGTCTCTTGTGCCCAATCATTTAATTTTTCCAGAAATTGGTTGAGTTAGTTATTGCATGGGATGGGCAAGGTATGGAGGTCAAAATTCAAATTGGGCAGAGCATCAATTTTTGGAAAACGTGTTTTGACTTATGGGCTAAGTAAATGCCCATTTTTCCTACCCATTCCCTCATTCATCCACGTTTTTGGAGTTGTTGGGAATTCCCCATGGACATTTTTGCAGTGTTCTTCATTTTTCCCATGGCTAGGAAGTGGTTTTGTTGACATTCAGTGCCTGGGATCTCTGCTGGTCATTTTTGTGTGGTTTCCACATTCACACAGTTGGGAATTTCATGTTTTATGTGTTGCACAACCAATGGGGGACAAATCCATGAATTTAGGGACTGAGGGAGTCGTTTTTTCCCAAGTGAAGCCATAAAACGATTATGGAAATCAAATTGCTATCAGGGGATTGTTTTACTCAATTGCCATTTCTGATTTTGGCCTTCATGACGTTTTTTGTCAATCCCAAAACTTGCATTACTGTGTATGTCTCTGTTATTTTGGTCTGAACTATCTTGATAAACCTAGTGTGAGAAGGAACCTCACAGATAGATCTAGGAGGTTGGTTTTCTTCTTTGCACACCCTGAGTATAACTGAATGGGAAGGCATAGCCTGAGGGACTGTGTAGCAGAGAAGGGGATGCTTCCTTGTGTTGGGTGTGTAGATGTTTTAGAAGCTAGGCTAGATATGGTGCAAGAGTCTATAGCTTTGTGGATGAACTCACTAGCTTAGAAGTCAGGCTTTCTAGCTGCTTTGCAGCCTGATCAACCCAACTGTGTTGGCTTGGCTGAGTTTTTGTTTTATCCTTGGCTATGTGTGAGTCTGCTAGTGTTCCCTTATTCCTTGTGGGAATCATGCCTAGCTCGGGGGTGGCAGTGTTGCTAAGAGATTGATGAGCATAATGGCCTATGGTTGGGTGGAATGTTGCAAGGACATGGTTGGTTGTGGGATGAGCTTCTTTCAAAGATAAGTATCTCTGTGTTAATCTCTGCATTTGTATTTGCTTGATGAAATATGATGAACATGTTTAATGTGTTAAATGGATGAATTGATTTCGTTGTATAATTGCAATTGTATGCATATGTGAATGTTTAAGTTCAATGCATTTTTATATTTGCGTAAATGGGGCTAGTTTCCCAGATTAGATAAAACTATGGTTGCGTTCTCTCTCTGGTGGACGGGAAGGGACATGACATGTCTTTTAGAATATTTGAATTAATATTCAATTAATTGTTCCCTTTTCTTTATGTGTCCTCATTCACAAGCATCTCATAGATTTTGTTTTTGGAAACTCTTTAACCTATCGGGGTATAGCGAAAAAATCCCCCTGAATCTTAATATGTACATCTTCATCCACATTCCTTAACTTTTCATATATGATGGAATTTAAAGGACTTGATATTTTGTAAGAGGGAGCCTGCTCCCCCCACCCACCACACATTTCTTCTTCTTTTTATTAGAAACAACTTGAAAAGGTGCTTGGTCACCTTTAGAAGAGGATCTCGATGGGGAAGTCACTGGAATAGGACTTTTATAATTGGATTTAATGAAGTGTCAATATTGTGACATATATTGCATTTAAAGGGAAGATGTTCATAATCTAAAGGTTGATAATATGTCCAACCATATATTTGAATTTTGATGGATTTTGGTATCCTTTTTTCCAAATCAATCTCTACACAAACTTAAGAAAAAGAGAGGGGACCATTTTGTAGCTTTACGACTTCATTAAATTTCCATAAATTGTTATTAATTTCATGAAATGTGTGTTTGTGACAGAATCATTTCAAGATAAGGAAAGCATATCCAAACAAAAGAAGAGGTTATTTGTTGATTGGGATTAAAGTCTAAATATAACTTTGAAATAAACATTCCTCTAGAATCCATGAAATAAGGCCTAGATCTAAAGATGAAATCTTAGTATTACTTGATCTCAAACAAGGATGAGATGAAAAAACATCTTCCACTTCCAAAGACCCTATATCTTCCTTTCATCTTACAAAATCAGTTTCCTTCGATCCATTGATTGACTAAGCTAGGGATGGGTCAGAGACCAATGAACTTACCTACTAGGGCCTTATCTAAATACACCATGACATTTTCAAAAGCATTTGCATTTTCAAATTGATCAGAAGAATGTTATCAGACCTTTTAACATATTTTCCACTTAAGCTTGAATTATTTTTTAGAGCAAACCTTTCTTAACCTCCATAGAAAGAAAATATAAGGCTTCCCAATGATTTAAATGCATCATGCTCATGAAATAATCCACCATTATGAGAGTTTCCTTTCTAAAACATTAGCAAAACAAATAGTAGGTACCTCAAATCATAAATAAAAAATGCCAATCCAATGGGGAAGATGAATTAGATGTCCATGCAACCACTTAAACCAATAAATTGGAGCTTCAAATGCATAATATCGAAAGAATACATTGGAAGCCTATAAAATTTCGTAAAAGACAGACAACTAGAGTTAAACCATAAAACCATAGCCTTAATTGAAGCTTTCAAATGCATAATATCGAAAGAATACATTGGAAGCCTATAAAATTTCGTAAAAGACAGACAACTAGAGTTAAACCGTAGCCTTAATTGAAGCTCTCAAACGGAAGCGAGTTTTTCCCCTTCAAACATATCACTACACATATTTAAAATCTTAATGAAAACAAAGTAACCAAATATTTGACATAAAAGTATAAATATGACTTAATCATTTTAATAAAACTTTAAGGAACACTTTATAACTTTTTTTTTAAAGCTACATAAAGAATATATTATATCATCAAAAGGAGAACCAACTTACAAAGATGTTATTGACCAACCTCAAGGTGGCCTGAGAAGGTGAAACCACCATCCCATCTAAGCAAAAATGGTAATAGTTTTAACAAGTTTAGAGAAAAAAATGGCTCTTCCAGCCGTGGGAAAACAAGCCTTAAAACATTTGAAAGTCTTAGAATTTAGGTGCATCATCCCAAAATTAAATGACTTGGTGGATATTATCCAACAATACAGAGAGTGGAGGGGTGAATCAATATTTCCTTCTTTTTACTTTTATTAAGATAATTATTACATGACACACAATGAATCAACCAAGTTAGGACACAGACTTTTATCGTGGAAACCTCAAAGAACAAATCACCAATTCAAACTCATTAATAATATGAATTTTACAAAATTGTTTATTTGCTGCTACAGAAAGGATGCACCAAAACCCCATAATTTGTTTCCTGCTACAACATACAAGGATGCTACAACACCCCAGTTCTTCTTCCTGCTACCACAAACAAGGATGCACCAACACCCTGTTCTCCATCCACTACTAGAAGGAGGCTACAACCCCCTGCAGGCTTATTGTGTGCCCTAGCACCACCATGCCTCCCTAATCTGATTTATTTAAACTTCCATATATTCTTATGTCTTCAGCTCTATTACTGGTTTTCCTTGGTCTCCGTTTTACTTGCTGCTACATCGATCTAGACTGGAGAGACACATTAACTATGCATATATAGCATCATATCTTTACTTGAGTTATCGTGTCTTTTCATTGAAACGTTGCAGGAATTCTTCATGTCTTTTCCCAAATGATGATCTTTATCATTAGTTAAGTTCAGTTTTAATAGAACTTAGATTTGCAGAGTTAACTAAAGTTAACTTATCTCTGTTCCACCAAATTGGTCTCCAAATGTGCTTATTGTCAAATATTCGTTCAATGGGATGGATGTGAAATGACCATTTAAATGAATCTCAAAGAGATTACGCATCCAGAGAGTTGTCTTAAAAATTGTGTGACTTCACCTAGGGGATTAGCTTACAGCTGTTAATCTCCATGACAATTGTTCTCATCCGTTGATATGAGATCATGGCATGACGATTACTTTCAAATTTTGCGGGCCGACCTTGCCATTATCTTCCTCGCATTTTCACGCAACGAAATCCTCCTTGATCGTTGATCTAATAGCCGCAGATTACCCTTCCACATGTTTAATTTTATTGCACCTCCGATCTCCGAAATATTTCCTCAGCCGTTGATGATCACTCTTGGATCGTAGTCCTCTGATTGCTTAATCCAACTTGCATTGTTCTAATTCTTCCCGGAACATTAACAAGCTTGTATCTCCTTGTTTCGGATTCAATATCGGCCATCGATATTTACCTTGCCTCATACTCAAACGTTCATCCCTGTAAGACTTAAAGCAATATTTAGTGTTTGGATCTCCATTGATCCTTATAGTGATCGATGGTCGATCAATGAACCTGTACCATAGTCATTCCAAAACTCAATTGATTGATCATAGAATAGATCAATCCTCCTCATCGATTTTCATATGAAAATGTCCTCATTTTCTCTTGTATCTGACACTTAGATAAATTTTCATAGTTTATCTTGGTCAACATGTGGTTTTTCTTATTTTGGAGGTTTACTTCTTGCACATGTGACCATCAGAAAGAGAACTAAAACTGTGGCTAGATAGACATATCGCCAAAGAACATACCCATTCCATCTAATGAATTTATTTACACAAAGACTACATTTGGTGGGAATTTGAAAATGTCCTTATGAACTTCTGTGTTGACCCTTTAGACAGTTTTTCCAAAACCTTAGGTCAACTAAGGTGGATTCTTACTTTCATCAAACTTGGAAGGTGAAGCATCCATAGCATAAGGGACATGGCAACATGCTGATTTCATCTATGCCAACTTCATCCTACATGCCATGACATCATGTCCTAGGTTATTCCTTTGTCATCATTGAACTTCTTTAACATCAATGACAACCATACTCAACACAACCTATATACTAGCATCTTATCTAACAGAGAAAACCAAAAAAACTGAAAGAAAACCATTTTCTAGACCATAGAAACCTCGTCTACCATGAGTAGAATTGATGGATTCTTTAGTGATTGGACATGCTTTGTAATCCAAACTCGAAGAATCCTCTATGGAAGCTTCACTGGCAAGGACTTTGTTCTGCGCTGCATGACAAGGTCTTCCAGATCTAGGCGACGAATCTTGCGGGTAGGTTCCATGGCAGGCCCAACTGACGACAAAAATTCCACATATCCTTCAGTTTCAAAGATCAGTGGCTTGCTACATTATTCCATATGCTTCCACTGCTCCATAGAAACACAATGTGAGGCGAATTCAATGATGTTATCCCCTGGCCTGCTGGACTTTGTTGCTCCGACGACCTCGAACATTTTATCAAACAAAGTTTACCCCCATTCTAAGTTCTCTTCAAGATTATTCAAACTATCAGCAATTTGTTCCACAGTGGCCTGCTTGTCTAGAGAAACTGTCTTGGTTCCTCCACTGTGCCTATACTTCCTCCATCAAGAGACCCAATATGTTCATAACCACCCAGTAGTGGTTTATTTTTTCCCGCCGAACGCGTCGAGGCAAGCTGGTGTATGAAAATACCCACCTCCCAGTCGTCTATCATACCATGCGTTGAAGTCGAGACAGAACTGATGTAACCCCCACCTCCAAAGTTACCAGACCCTCGACGACCCAAGGCATCTTGACCACTAATCCCACGCCTTGGATTTCCTCTGTGGCAAGTAGCCATCGTGTCCTTTTCACAACAATCAGACTTCAAGCTTCGTGCAAATTTGAAAAGCAGGAAGATAACCCAAAACACTTGATTTGGATCCATCTCCAGGATTCCATGGATATAAATCCTCCCCAACACATGCGGGAGCAGACCATCCGACCTTCCTCCATGAATGCGATCTGTCCTGTGAACCATCGCCTCCATCACGCTTAGAGTCGTCGCTCGAGAAACAATTAAGAATGCCATTAACAAAATCAACGCAGAGTTAATACCATCCAACCTTATGTCCACATGTTGGCACATGGTTTAGGATCTAGCATGGATCCCACATGCTAGCACGTAGTTATCACCCACATCTGATTGGAAACACTTTATAACTTCTCATTTGTAAATATGTTTTTCAATCAAAATATGGAATGATAATAACTTAATTAATAATTGATATAATAATATTTTATAACTTTTAATTTATAAATATAACTTTTAATCAAAATATAAAACGAAAATATTTAACAAATTACCCATTGATTATTTGTTTATATATAAAGAATCACAATTAGAAAAACACCATAAAGGTTTCCTCAATATTATGCCTAACCATAACGAGGTTATGAATCCAAGTTCCTCCACTCATGTTTTGATATACCGCCTCGGAGACCATCCCACACATGAGAGAGTAGAGTGTCCTCAAGGAGACAACTCCATATCAATGAGTGCTTTTATGTTTTGATATACCTCCTTGGAGACCATCCCACACATGTAATAAACAATTGAGAAATATTATTAATAAATTTATCCACTTTCATGCTCCTAAAGACTTTTGAGACTTTGAACAAATTGCAAAGAAAATAGACACAATTAAAAGTCATTATCGCCAAATACATTTCATTATTTTTTAGGGCCACTTAAAGTACTAGGTAATTATGGTGTGAACTCAAGTAGATACTCAATCGTGTTTAAAAATCTTTTTCCTAGTTTATGGTGAAGTAATAAAAAAAATGTTATAATTAGTTTTATATATTATATATATTAAAATATTTAAAAGTTTATTTCGAAGTGAGAGTTGTTATAATAAGATTGTATGAGAAGGTTAGGTATTATGAGGGTTAGAAGAAACTAATTGTAATATAGGAACTTCAAGTAATGTTATTCTCTATCTTTTGTGCTTTCTGGTATATACATTGGCAAGCTAGAGGGTTGTTTGGAAGAAGCAGGTTGTGTCAGCATGAATTTCACTGGTATAGTCATCGTTCTTCTTCTAGTGAGGAGTCCCTATGATCTCGACAATAAATTAAATGATTTTTTCTCTAGTTTGGGTATGACTGTTAACACTAACAAAACGAAGGTTATGACAATAAAATCCCAAACTATCACTTATGCTAATTTCATGTACGACAATCACTGACTTGAAGGAGGTGACTTTATACATATACCTTGAAATTGATCTTCATCACAAGAATAAATAGAATTATAGCATTGAGAAAATTATTATGGAGGGTGGAAAGCGTATTATGGAGTTGAAAACAATTTTAAATCAACAAACCTTTGTCTTTGGGATAAGAACAAGCCTCGCTTTGAGACTCTCGTCACTCTTATTATCCTATATGGATGTGAAGTTTTAGATTGCAACATTTATAGAGAATCATGGAGAAGGATTAATCAAAGCCAAAAGTGCTTTATAGCATATAATATCAAAATTAAAGGAAATACACGGTATCATATCCTCATAAAAGTAAGTCTCTCCCCCATTGAGAGCATGGCTTCGACTAGGTACCTATTGTACAAGAACAAAATAAACAACATGGGAGACAACTTCCTAATATTTCTTCATACTCCAATCAAAACCGCTTGCGGCTTAAGCAAGGTTGGCATAAAGATGCCATGTCTTGGATAAATCATTGGGGAGTGAAGGAAGAGATCGCTCTACTAATTAGTGATAAAAAATAAAAGTATTATTACATCTAAATTTAAGAACTTGTGGTGCGATAATGAATTAGAGGATAAGAGAAAACTAAGACATTATAAGGAGGTGATCAACCCTAATCTAGGAGATCAAAAGTATCTCTCTGGTTTCACTAGTGTAAAGAAGAAAATCAACATTGCTAAAATAAGGACAAACCCCCATGAGATCCATAGTGAAATGTGGTGCTGGACAATTCCTAAAACATTATAGTATGAAATAATTTGTCGTCATTGTGATACTAAGAGGGTTGAATACAAAAAATATTTTTCTCCGAAAATGACTTGCGTACACCCACATTAGAGTGCAATTTCAAAATATTTGCTATAACAATGAACTTCCTAATCATTTAACTAATCACAATTATGGTGATCAATGAATGCTTTTCTTAAAGATTTTCGAGCACAAAAATAAAATAATAAAGAAAACCAAGTGATTCCTTACCACTTTTAAGGTTTGATAGATCAAATTCGATCTCAGTGGATGTTAATAGCCGCCACCACCATCATTCTATTTCTATTTCATAAATGACCAATTTATAAAATTTTAATATTAGTTATTTTATAAATATTTTTTTTTGTTGGTTAAGTGCCCTGTGACTTGTTGGGTGAACCTTTTGTCTGAGAAACCATGATCTAGGGGCATCTAAGCCGTCAAAATCACCCGGGGATCGCACCCGGCCTGGACGCACCAACCCTTAGCATGGTTGGATTTAAATGTTGTCTTCCAGGAGCAACGGGTTTTGTTCCTGGGCCGCCAAGCAAACGAAACCCCTCTTGACTGTTTGCTCTACTGAAATTTGACAATTATTTTATAAATATTAAAATGGTAGTTTTATTATTATATAATTTGAGGAATCTTAAATGGGTACAAATCATTTTAAATTTGATTTTGAAAGGGGTTTTATGTTTATGAAGGTGAGTTCATAATTTAATGTTCAATTTGAATGATTTTATTGATGGGTTTGGAGGAAACAACATTCACATTAAAGTGCAATAAAATTCTCCATCTTATAAATTTTATATACATTATACAACTTATCCATCATATTCTCATTTTAGGGTACCCCTTTATTAGTTTTCAAACACACACATGGGCGCACACGTGCACACACACTTGCGAGGAGAATTTCATATGGAACCTAAGAGACGCTTGAGTGGCATAAATGACATCCCAGTAAACTCATGAACATATAATAGTGTGCCTCAACTAGAGGGATTCAAATTGAGCACTTGTAAGGGAACCTTTTTAAGATACTTTCTTATTTTAAAGTATATAATCCCTGATAACTATTACTAATTATTAAAGTGACAAGTTCTATAAAATGTTTGGAAATTGGGGGTTGGTGCAAGTTAATGCCCCCCTCTCATGGCACTGCGTTAATTGCAATGCAAATCTGGAAACATAACAATATGTTGAACAGGAGGAATTATTAGAGGTACATGTACAACTATTATAATATATAACTTTTATTTATGGAAATTCGACATAACTCAAAGAAATTCACTTTGTTTTAACATTATTGTGTTACTTTCCCTCTAAAATATGATGCATATGTTCACGTTCATAATCAATTCAGTGTCAACATGATGGAATTCCTTGAAAAAAATTGTACACTTGTACATAAAATTTGGTTCTTCTATGTCACTTTTTTCCATGTGTTAATTTTATATATTCTTAAATTAATAAAGTTAGCAAAGCCCTAAAATTATGAGGTTAATAGTTAAGACCGTGTTCAAGCATCTCAAGTTAACCAATAATTTTTATTTGTTTTAATGTGTATGCCACCATCTATACATGTGCATCATACAATTTGTCTTCCAAACGGGCTAGGAAATAAAAGGTTACTCTAGAAAGAAAAGACCTATGTATTTCACAAATATGATATATGCACAAACAACCATCACTAAAATATAAGCATTCTTTTTTTCTTAAAATAAATATATTTATATATGTACAAATACGAATTTCTAAAAATAGAAGCATTATTTTTTCTTAAGTGAAAACATATTTTAAATCTACATACAAATTTATTAAAGTGTGTGCAATTTCATCAACATTGAATAAGTGGTTAAATTTAAAAAACATGGTTGAAAACGACATTAAAAATATGGAGATGGAAAAATTGAACTTTTTCGTTTTGTTTATGCAGCGTAAACCACTATGATTTTCATTCCAAAGCTAAAACCAAAACATACAACTCATCCAATAGGTAGACGAATGAAGACAGTCCCGAGATTTTTTTTGGGTTTACAAGAGCATGCACACATTAATAAGAATGAATGCATTAACAATGCACATGTGTTCCTATTCCATATTTCATTCATATTCTTATTCAAGTGTTAAATTTGTGAACCATTGATCTACAAGCAAATATGAAAGTTGTAGGAAGGGAATTATGCAGTGAAATAATCAAAGAGAATGTACACTGAACAAGAAATTCATGCCACAAATTTCTGATAAATCGAAAGAATTGCTTAGATAAGCACAACATTAATATTCATTCATTAATCAATAATACAATGATTATAAAATAAATAGAATTCAAATGCTAAAGATGGGATTCGAATCTACTAGTTCTAATTGACTGATTAACTAACTCAGTGTGTCTAAATCATTGTTGGAGCTCACTAGTTTAACTCTGGGTGTCTAAATCAATCTACAATCAGTTAACTGATGAGGTAGGTGGAAAAAGGTGTCGCACTCCCTACATGCATGCAAAAACAATGCTAGGCTAATTGAAAGTGATCTAACTGAATGTAACTGGAGGATAACCCAGCATAACTGCTTACTTACCATAGCCAGTCGAAGGAGTATGCTGGTGGCACTCGGACTGGGCTCCTATAATGTAGGGAATGGTACCAGAGGCACATAAATTCATTCATGCACATGCAGTAAGTGGAAGATAACTTCTAGGTACTTCTCCCATACTCTAGTACATTGATAGTAACTTATTAAGTTAAGAAAAATGAACAAATCGACTATATTGGACAAAGGAGGATTAAATAATCCTAAGGACAAGAAGCTTCAATAATATACTAAGACACTATTTTTCAATCTCTAATAATGGTCAAGGCCCCACAAACCATCCAAGCTCCCATGTGGTAGTCTTAGGACATGTGTTCATAGTGCTTGAGTTTGAGGGGCTCTATTTAGGGAGATTGAGGATGTTGTATCTCTCCTTAAACCAATGTCAAGGTATTTAAGATGTTATTTACCTACCATGACTATGGTCAAGGCCTCAAGACCCATCAAATATGCAAGTAATATCTTAATATAACTCATATAGAACTCCTAGGGAAAAGACCCCCTAGTTAGGGATCATTTCATTGTGTCTAAGTCTTGTTGATGGAACTTGTCCTAAAAAATGTTGAATTAGGGATAATTACCCTTGACCATGTGACACGATCCATACCCATTTTCAGAGCACAAAGCCTGCCCATGAAACTAGTATTCCATTCAAAGGACTACAAAGAAACCCTACAAAGGAGTCATGTATTGTTTTAGGATTCATGAAGGCTCTTGAGTTTGAGAAGATTAAAAAATATCCATGAGGCATTTGTTTCCTTCTCCAACCATTTTCAAGGACTTGCAACCCATCCTCGATGTGCAAAATATCTTAATGGAAACCAAATCAAACCTTGATGCCAAAGACCCTTGAGAAAGGGTTTGTGTTGTGGTTTGTAGATTTTGTTCATCGTTATTAAGCTTGAGAAGTGGTGTTTAGGGAACAAGGCCTGATATTATCCTCTTATGCCATCAGATAAACCTATAGACACATTATTATTGCACAACTAACCTATTTTTTGCATGAATAACCCTTGGAGGTGATTGTTTACCAACATAGGTCAAATGTGGAGGTTTGGGGGCTCATCAATTGAGTTTGAGACTAATAATATATGTTTAGTGCTTGAGGATAATTCTTCCCTCTCTAAATCAATTTCGAGGGTTTGAGGATGTTGTTTGCATACCAAAACTATGGTTAAGGCATTGAGACCCATCCACGATGTGTGAAACATTTTAATGTCAACCATATCTAGCTCATAGGGGAAACACCCCTATTGAGGGCTCATGTTTCTATGTATAAGGTTTTTTCATGGAACTTGAGCTCAAGAAAGTTCAATTAGGAATCATAGCCATTATTTATCCCATTGACCATGTATCATGGTCCAAACCTATTTCTATTGCACAAGACTTACACATGATGCTTGTATCCAACTCAAAGGCCTACATAGAACCCCTACAAAGGAGTAATGTGATGGTATGAGGACTCATTCAAGGATATTGAGCTTAATAGGACTCAAACATACCTATTTATTTATACCATAGGATATTCAAGGTTCAATTAGGAATCATAGCCATTATTTATCCCATTGACCATGTATCATGGTCCAAACCTATTTCTATTGCATAAGACTTATACATGATGCTTGTATCCCACTCAAAGGCCTACATAGAACCCCTACAAAGGAGTAATGTGATGGCATGAGGACTCATTCAAGGATATTGAGCTTAATAAGACTCAAACATACCCAAGACATATGTTTTCCTAATCTCAACCATGTTCATGGCCTTGTGACCCATCCTTGGTGTATGGATTCTCCTAATTCCACCCATATCTAGCCTTGATGTTAAAGACCCTCCAGAGAAGGTTTTCATTGTGGTTTGTAGGCATTCTTATTGGAAGTTGATGTTGATAACAAGCATTTATGTCCTAAGGCCCAATTTGTCCCCACCTTAACCATGAAGTTAGAGATCTAAAATACCTTCATTAAGTTCTTAAGCCCCCCCTCGCCTCATTGTCCATGTTTATACCTCAAATACCTTTTCTAGTGCATTAAAATCCCCCTTCCCTCTCTTCAACCCCTAAACTTCTTCTCCTCTTACCAAATGTGTCCATACTAACATCTTATCCGTATTTCACCTCTTTGTCATCAACCCTATTTACCCACATCCATATCCCTCTACCCTCTTCACTCCTACCCCTCTCACTCCCACCACTTTCTCATGTGCAATGCCTCTCTTCTCCCCCATACCCTTTGGAATATACCAATCCATTCTCTCTAAAATAAATATCCAACAATAGAACTTAATACCAATGCATGCCCTTATTCTCTTGACACCTTTCCCCCCCTCAAATCCTACTACCACTCTACATCTATATGAAATTTTCTCTCATCACCTATCTATATTATACACCTCAGTTATCATCCACTTTGGAACCATGTTGTGCCAACCCCTCCTCACCTTCCCTGTTTCTTTAAATACCTCTCTACCCCTAATTGATTTTATTCCCTAGATTTCATCACCACTTCACCTCTTATCCCTTACATATTCATCCCATGCCACCACCAGCCCACTTCATACCCCCCCCCCCCCCC
>LPNX011234214.1:216428-237523 GCA_001517045.1 Pseudotsuga menziesii
GTACACAGGGTACTCCCAAAGGACCAAACACCAAGAGCAACCACTTTACACAAATGAATCACAGATCAATACACCAATGTTTGTCACATGGTTAAAACCCTCGAGAAGGAAATAGTCCATGGCCCCGACCAAATAGCTACTTGGAGTAATTTATTATGCAAAAGAAAGAAAGTTACATGAGCTTCTCATAATCGATCAACTAGCCAATGACCCTCTATGCTCTTTAAATAGAGATCATAGACCAATCGGGTGTTAAGCCACAGATCAATGGTAGGTATGATCTAAGAGAAGTTGAACCATTGGATCACTCTATGTCTAGAACATATCGTGACCATCGGATTAGAATATTTACAAATGCATACTAATGCATACTAAAGAAACACACTTTTACCTGATGGATATATCATGGAGTAGAATGTAGATACAAAAACAGAATATGCAGGTCCAAGTTTTGAAATAATATGATAAATACATTGTTTGTCTTCTTTCTTAATCTTGCATTCTGCACATAGTAGTCTAAGAGTTTTATACTTAAATAAATAGTCTTGAATGAATGAAAAATCATTTGGATTCAAGAAAATCAACTCATTCTCAAGTTGATGACCCTAAATTTCATTGTGTTTACCAAACACAGATTCCAACTTTTCCCAAGCAATATCAGGTTCATCAATTCTAGATATGTGGAATCACAAATCAGTAGAGATTGACATCTCAATCAATCCACGAGCTTCATCACATCTATTTGCCCATTTAATTTTCTTATCATCATCAATGGGTTTTGTTTCTTTCCCCGAGGTTATCTTGAAAAGTCCCCTACTTCGCAGAACATCCTCCATATGAGATTTCCATGAGAAATAGTTAGAACTTGTAAGTATAATATCACAAGGGGCAGCCATACTATAAAATAATGGCTGAAAGAACATAAACTAACTGCCTGGATGCAAAGAGCTCGAAAAAATATGCAGTTTTGAAAAAAAACGGCATTGAAAACTGATTCTGGATGATGAAGTTATGCTTGATCAAATAAAATGTTGAAGGTGTCCCTAATAGTGACATGGCAGATATTAACTTGACCAACTAAAAAAAGAAGCCCCCTCTTCCCAAGATCAACCTTTGACAATCACTTTACAATAAAGTTGCTTTGAAGTGAATCACTTTTGTAGAATAAGTGATGTTCACTTTTACAATAATGTGACTTTTAAATAGTGCGGCAATAAATTAAAGGACTTAAGTGACTCACTTTTCATTTTATTTTATTTATGTGAGATGCACTTTTACAATAAAGTAACTTGAAAATAGAAATTGCATGCACTAAAAAGTAGCTTACTCAAGATATATTAAAGAATAAAGCAACTTTGGACCAAGTGAGCTAAGTTTAAAAGGTACGTAAAAGAATGGAAAGAGGAAGGGTTTTTTATTTTACTCTTCTCTCTCGTTCTCCGTGCTTGCTTTATTTTCCTGCAAATCACAAAAAAAACGAAAAACAAAAACAAAAAAACTTTTTCCACACAATGGGGTTAGATCTTGGTTAGCTTACTCGGAAAGTCTACGTTTTCAAATTTTCATGTTGTTTCTGATTTCCCGTGATCGCACAAGGTGCATGGCAAAGAGCATACATAACCGGGAAGACAAGAAAAAAACTTTCCCTTGCTGTTTTTGGTTCGCCACGATCGCGCAATGTGTACGGAAAAGAACATACGTAGCCAGGGAAGGAAACTATCCGAGACTAAAATAGTAAATATCTAATAATGAAACTGATAAAATATGAGAGATTTAAAAAAAAATAAAACAAATCTGTCACTGTAACATTATACCTTCAGATTTGCCGAAATGGGTGTTTTTGGAACAAACAGAAACCGTTTTCGATGAAACGAAAACTATTTCCCAATGGAAACGACACTCCGGATGCAATGGAACAGATCCCATAGGCAAAAAATGCACAGAAAATATAGAACCATAAACCCTTTCAAAATTTCGGCAACACCGACTCCAGATCTTGATCAAAACCAAAAGCGGCTTTTCCTAAGAGATCTGATACCATGTTGGGGTACACAGGGTACTCCCAAAGGACCAAACACCAAGAGAAACCACTTTACACAAATGAATCACAGATCAATACACCAATGTTTGTCATGTGGTTAAAACCCTCGAGAGGGAAACTATCCATGGCCCCAGCCAAATAGCTACTTGGAGCAATTTATTATGCAAAAGAAAGAAAGTTGCATGAGCTTCTCATAATCGATCAACTAGCCAAGGATCCTCTATGCTCTTTAAATAGAGATCATAGACCAATTGGGTGCTAATCCATGAATCAATGGTAGGTATTATCTAAGAGAAGTTGAACCGTCGGATCACTCTATGTCTAGAACATATTGTGACCGTCGGATTAGAATAGTTACAAATGCATACTAATGCATACTAAAGAAACACAATTTTACCTAACGGATATATTACACAATTTGATCTTAAATAACTCCTAAGTGTCTAAATATCCTAACAACCCAACCTTGTCTCTCTATCTAATACTGTTGCTTCCCCATCCTACTCTTTCTCACAAACTGCACATGATTTCATTCACCCACCCCCTCCCACCCATTTTTTCCTCCTCCCTATCCCTTTCCCTTCTTATTCAACTCTATCAACGCATATTCTCTCCATCAATACACCTCCTCACCCTCCCCACCCCTCCATTCCTATTACTTGTCCAAATTTACCCTTTCTATTGCACCCCTCTATTCTTGTTTCAACTCAATCCCGTATGTCCCTTCAAATCATAGCTAACCTCTTCTTTTTGTCTCCAATCATCCCTACCCATATTTCTTATAAGGGTCTATTTTTTTCCCATTGTGACAACAATGCAAACACACACCTTCTTGCTTGTATAGGACAAAAATAACAGAAGACCCAACCTTATTTTATCCTAAAATCAAGGCTTATCTACTACAACACAAACATATTCCAAGAAACATTGTTGTTGCAATACATTTTTTATATTTATTTTTAAGATTGACTCTTAAAAAATTTTCAAGTTTTTGTTGCATTTGATCTATACGAATATAGGCAATATACATAATTGAGCTAGAGAGTTTTATAGGAATGAACAACCCCCCAAAAAAGTCAATGAACTAAGAAAAATTGCAAAGTTGGGTATGGAAAAAATAGGAATCCATTAGTGGGAACATCAATTCATTGCATAATGGATGCCACGATGATCTCTACTTCATTTCGATAGGTGAACTATAAACATCCAAAGGAGGGTATTTGTATACCATCAACAAATGTTGTTTTAGTTGGGGAAGATAGGGAAAATTTGCAAGAAGCTAAGTATACAGAGGGAGAAACTAGATAGATTAATTTTGTTTAGAATTCTAGTGAAAAGGTTTCTGTGGTGCAAGCTTATAATGAACAACTATATTTCCATCATATAGAACACCAATATGTCCAATACACTCCCAATATTGACCATTAGGTGAATGAAGTGCTATGATCTCTTGGTTAACTTTTGCATTGTCATGGTCATAGGTTTCAGACTTAGGATTTGCCTTCCTTACCTCATCTATCATACGACATGATGAACAACTCCTAGATGTGTTCTTGGGTATGAAAGTCTTGTAGCAATACTTCAATGCAATTTAACAAAATGAAATATTGATCGATATTGCAACAAATTATTAAATCCTATTTTGGATTAAAACGCGATACATCTAAATGGCAATTATTTTTGGCCTTGTTAAAATCACACCGTTTAGTTGTTGTTAGGAAAATATTGACATGAAAAGAGTTAAAAATTCAGATACAAATAATCATGTTGTTATAAATCTTCATATTTCTTTTAATGCAATTGGAAATAATACTCATTCAAAATATTGTAATGCACCCCATCATGTGTTGTCATAATTGGCTGTAAATAATACCACACAACAACATCATTTTCTCACACACACATCTAAATATTTTAAATTAGTTCAAAAACCCTTTAAAAGTGTTCTATAAGAAGAGAAATCCTTGACAACCCTCATTGAATATATTATCTAACCTTCATTGGTAGGCTACCTCATTTTGACATGAAGTTAAATGAACTTGTTAAGGGACTAGTCCAATTTTTTTGGGATGAACATATTAGAACTCCATCCAATCAAAAGGATTCTCTAAAGTTTAGAAGAGTTTACAGTGATCGTGAACCCCACATTAAAGTATAATTTATTGACATGTCATGAATATAAATCTATAAGGGATTCAAGAATGAGTATATGAAGTTGAATCTAGGCCAAGTATCGTTTGAGAAATGAAAATGTTCATATGTAAAACATGCCCAGATCGTAACACATGCTGTTGTTGAGGCCATAAAGAATTTGGTTATTATCATGACACTTGTATACACATTCATCATGTTTTTCATACTAATTGTGTGAAATAATGATCAACCTTAATAACACCAATATCATTAAGAGACTTTATTCATAGCATAATGTGTCCATGGCCCGATGGACAAAAACATTATGCAAAATCTTGTTTAAATGAGACATGCTATAGGTACAGTGGAATTTTATTATTGATCCAATGCATTCATAAAAGTAAGGACCATGAATTTGGGAGTATGGTGGTTGACATGCATAGTTTCAAATATGTTACTTATGAACTAGATGGTGGGGAAGAAAGAAAAATGATAGCATTGGTGATGTCCCAAGGCAATGTTTTGTATTTGAAAGAAATAATATAGTTTATTAATGTTCGATTCTAATTATTCCATGATTCATGTGCCACTATGTATGAGTATGTGATCTCATTAAGGACTTTTTTGAAAAATATCTAACAATATCTTCAACATTTCCATGTGGCGTGATGGTAGGATGAATAGTTTATAATATGTAGGGATGGATTTCACATCAATATTATACTATAAGTTGTGTATTTTACTGAGAAATACACCCTGTAAACACAAATGAGATCCAGAGCCATTATTTTCATTCAAATCAGGTCAAATAATGGTACATATCACATATAGGCATGGGACAAACAGTAGTGAAGATATAAGGATAATATTGAAGGGGTCTAACTTCTACATAAGTGATGATAGGTGGCATGACCTACATTTTGTACAACAAGCTCTCAATTTTTTTCTGATTACTTGAAGGATAGATATATACAAATGGATCAACATTGGATTTGGTCAGATGGTCATGTGGGATAGATAAAAAATGATCGTGTATTTCAATGGTTAAGTTTGTTGCACAAAATATTCAATGTGCCGCATATTTGGAACTATTTTGAGACTAAGCAAGGGAAAGGTGAGCCGATGGAGTTGGTGCATGTGTCAAAACTAAACTATGTATGGAGGATTCTATAGTTCAATGGTTTTCTATAGTAATGGGAGAGGCAGTAGGAAGGCGAGAGGAATCAACAAAGAAATGACACGTGAAAATAAACTTATGGGAGGTGGGCAATGTAGATTGATCACACACATATCATAGCAACATAGTATGTGGAGCTCATGGATTTCATTCAATTCAAAATATGGATGCCAAAACTTGCATGATTTTGCGGACCATGTAGTAGTGGTGAATCGGATGATTGTGAATCAAAAGACCGAGTTGGTCGATGGGACCAAGTATCACTTTAAATAGAATCACATTTAATTGTTGAAACAACCTAGTTATATGTTAGTGAATAATCTATTTCACTAAATTACGGTCTATCTCCAATCTTGTACAACTAGGTACATTATAGTTGGAAAGACTTAAAAATATTGCGGGAACAATATGTTATATTTTGTGATTTAACTATCTTATCAAAATCCTACAAGCATGTATTTAACCATGCATTGCATTTTTTTAATACAAATATATGAAGTGGTTTCATTGAAATTCAACGAGTGGGGCATTGAAATCAAATGACACAAAGAATCAAGGGGAAGCAAACCATCAATGCATTGGCGATTGATGACGAATGCAATGAATTTTCGACTGGTTCAATGCATGTTGATAAGGGTTAATATTCAACATTGGATGAAAGAAATAGAAATAAAATGGTTTTGTATCCATGGATTATAGACCATGTGCATTGGTATGTCATCAGTACAAACATCCAACTAAAAACAATCTCTATAAAGAGCAGTCAAAGGTAAGGTACTTCTTACCTCATTCATATCATGAGAAATTAATGGAGACCATCAGGAAAATATAGGATTCAAATAGTTTACTTGAATGACATCAGGTAATTACAAAAGAGAGGTAAATGGCATGTTCAAGGTTATGCTCTATATTGAGGTATTTGGATTGTTAAGTTATTTTTTCAATGCATTTGAATACGCCTAAATTTGTTTTAGTGCATGAGTATAAAAATTTCACTCCTATGTGTTCCTAGGTTATATGAAGTATCTTAGGCACATGAGGGCCCATCAATAAGAAAAAACAATGTTTTTAAACACCACCAAACATCATTTTATTACTTGTTTTATCAATGAAATTCCCTAATGAAAAGTATCAATTTCATTATTTATATTTAATCATTAATACTTTTGTAATAATCTTGGACCACTTTATAATACATGTTGTAATATCCATATATATAAAATGACAAGCATAACCCTTCATTTCATGTTGGGTTTACCCACACTGCGTTTCTAAATGTAAATAATGTGTTCCCTTGTGCGTCTTTGAGATTCTAGTTCATTTTTGTTGTCACAAAAGTAAATAATCCTAATAGTGTGTTTTACTGGCGTTATATTACATGAGTTTATTCATTTCATGAGTATCTATACCAACAAAGTAGGGACATATTCCCTAATACAATTCTTTTGTGTCATGCACAAGGCTCCAAAAGCAACTTTATTCTTCTTTTCTCCTGTATTAGGATAAGCTAGGCGCGCTAGGATGACTTAGACAAGTTTGCTACTTTTTTTCCTCCCCTTCCATTTTTTCTCCTAAAATCCACTCACCTGATGATTTTTGGTCCCTCATGGCCTACCTTGGTCCACCTATCCAATTCGTGACGATTGGATATGAGTTGGAATTAAAAGCTGGATAAAATTGAGGCACAATAATCTAATGACCAAAAAAAAACTTACTATAGATTCAACAGATCAATTTTACTCAAATAAATGACATGAACAATGCAAAAATACTTGCAGCTATATATTTTCTCATCATTAATTGGAATAATAGATTACAATGCAATAAAGAGCCATGCAATTAGAATCCAAGAGAGGTCATTTGAATTGGGTGCATGAGGGTGGCTTATTTGTCAGTTAACACCACTCATCACCATTTATGCTATTTTTCGTTCTTAAATTGACCCTGCGACACTCTCTCCTAATGATGAGCCCAACTTTGCGGCTCGAAACGTCGAGATAAATTACAGCCAATGCAGTCTTCCTTCTTAATTTCATTGTTTACTATGTAAATCCATGAACAAGCACTCATCACATCAGTTAACCACTTAACTCCAACATAATTAACTCTATCTGACTCATAGGAAGTTTAGGCCGAGTCTAACTGAATAGAACTCAACTGCATGCCAACAAGTAGGTGAAGGCACCTATCTGACTTTAGTTAGAAGAGATGAACATAATTGAGTCACCAAAAGTAGGTGGAGGAACCTTTAATTACTCTAGTTAACTGCAATTAACCAAAATTAAGTGAAATCAGGAGGAAGGCACCTTTAGCACTTTAGTTTAACTAAAAGGTAGGTGAAACAACCTCCATTTAACTAAATGGGGTGCATATGTCAAGTAGATCAACCCATATTTTCTCCCTGATTGAATGAGGAGGCTCAATTAGTCTCCCCAATTGAAGGAGAAGACTCAGTTAGGATCCTTAATTGAAGGAGGAGATCCAGTTGATGATGCAGTCACATGTTTGAGTCAAAAAATTAGGATAAGAGGTAAATTAGGCCAAAATAAGCCAAATAATGATGCGTGGTTGGAAAATGACTCCAACACCCCCCCCCCCCCCCNTGCTCAAAATAACTAAGTGAGGAAAAGAGGAAAAACGCAGTGGGAAAGAAACCCCCCTCTCAAACTAAACACTAAAGAACTAATATGAATTCACCATGATAGAACTCACCCCCAATAGTGAATGGAGGTAAGTAAAATTATTCTCAGTGAAGTTCTTGGTGAAAACGTCTGCAATTTGCTCATTTGTGGGGTAATATTGTAGAACAATTGTTCTATCATGCACAAGCTCTATAATGTATGTGGATCTTGATGTGTTTGGTTCTCTGTCTCTGAACCAGGTCCATCGAGATCTTGATAGATCTTTTATTGTCACAAAAAATGATAGTATAAGTTGTGGTACCAATGTCAATCTCTGATAGAATACCTTGCAGCTAAACTGCCTGGATGCATGCACTGACCACTCCCCTGTACTCTGCCTCTGCTGAAGATAGGAAAATGGATGCCTGCTTTTTACTTGACAAAAAAATAGGGCCACTACCATACATGCAAACATAGCCATAAGTATAATTCCGATCAAGGCTATCTCCATCCCAATCTGAATCTATGAATCCTACCAAGTCTAGATCGGAATCTGCAACATAGTGAATGCCAAAGACTCTAGTACCCTACACGTACTGTAGAATCCTCTTGGATTCCATCCAATGAAGTTCATGATGCTTTTAGATGTACCTTGATACAAAATTCATGACACAATAAATATCATGCCTTGAATGTGTCAAGTACAAAAGGCTTCCAATCAATTTCATGTAGATAGTGGACTCTACCTCTGGTGTAGAATTTTCTTCTTCAACACTAATTCCTGAGAGGAATGGGAAAGGTGAAGCCTTAAAATCAGCCATAATAAACTTAATTAGCATGTATGAAACATAATTTTATTGGATTATCATTATCCCATCAAAAAATTGAGTGATTTATAAGCATAGAAATTTCCTTAGTAGGCCTAGATCACTCATGTCAAACGCTTCATGCAAAGCCGTTTTTATGAAGTTGATTGAAGCAAGTGTGCTTCCTGTAATTAAAAAATCATAAACATGCAGAAATATAATGAGTAAATCACCTTTATGTTTCTGTAGGTACATACTTGGATCAGACTTACATCTTGCAAAGTTTTGTGATAGAAGAAACGAGCCCATCTTTGCATACCAAGCTCTTGGGGCCTGTTTCAATCCATACAATAATTTTTGAAATTTGCAAAATAATGTTGGGTCTGATATGTAACCTTAAGGATGCTTCATTTAGATCTCTAATTTAATATCCCCATGAATAAAATAATTCCTCACATCCATATGGTGCACCTCCCATAGTTTGGATGCAAAAATTAGCTAAAACTAGTTGAATAGAATCCATCTTTTCCACCGGTGCAAAGGTTTTTGTATAGTCCACTCCTTGGAATTGTGTAAATATTTTTGATACCAAACAAGATTTATATTTCCAATTTAATACATCTACATAAATCTTATTTCTATAGACCCATTTTCATTGAAAAGGTTTCCTCCCAGGTGGAGGGGAAACTAGCTCCCAGGTTGCATTTTTCTGAAGAGATCGAAACTCTTCATCCATGGTATCTTTCCATATTGGATCATGTGGGGCATGATAATATGAATTAGGTTCAGATCCAACCATCATATAACACTTCTCATACAGCAAAGGTTCAATGCAATACAGATCAATACCTTCTCTTTGATAGTCTCCTCGAAATCTTCTTGGATCAGCAGGATTTCTAATATTTGACCTGGCGAAGGAGAGAGTATTTTCTTCCCATTATGGTAGATTAGTGGGATCATTCAGATCTGATTCAGAAAATGATATTTCATGATCACTGATATCAAAAATTACACCTAAAATATCATAGCACAAACTTTCACTTTCATCCCCATATTCTTGATAAGAAAGAGGAAGTGATTTTGCAGTTTCTTCCTCTACTAGTTTCAAATCTTGAAGAGGCTATTCGAAGCAGAAACTACTCTTGATGATTATATTTTCAGTTCTGATATTCGAGATATTATATAATTTTTCTTATTCAGCATACCCAATGAGGATACACTCAACACTCTATGGTTGCAAAGACTTTCTTTTATCCAGTGGAATTCTAGCCCAAGCAGTGGACCTGAAAACCCTGAGATTGGACACATCAGGCTTGTGACTGGTGTAAGATTCAAAAGGTGTTCTCCATTTTATGGATGAATGTGGAACCATGTTTTGAATTTATGTATAAAAATTCATGGCCTCAACCCAAATATTTTCATCCATATCCTTAGTCTCAACAATACAGGTTGTCATCTCCTTTAGTGCTCTGTTTTTCCTTTCTGCTACACCATTCTGCTGAGGTGTGTAGGGAACAACGTGATGGATATTGATCCCATTTTCTGCAAAAAGTTGCAGAAGCTATGATTTAATGTATTCACCTCTATTATCAGATTTGAGATATTTGATCTTTCTCCCAGTAGCAGTCTCAACGAAAGATTTAAAATCTATGAATTTTTCATGAACTTCCGATTTCTTTTTGAGAAAGTAGACCATGTAAATATTGAAAGGTCATCTATTAAGGTAAGAAAATACCTCAAGCCACTCATGGAGGTTGTTGGAATTAGACCACTGATAACAGATTGGATATTCCCCAAAATACATGTAGCTCTACTTTCTTTTCCCCGATCAAACTTATGCTTAGAATGCTTGTTGACTTTGCATCCCTTGCGGAAACCTTTTGAGGATTTGATTGTTGGAAGGCCTTCAAACATGGAATCATTTTGTAGAATATGAAAATATTTATAGTTTAGGTGTCCAAACCTCTCATGCCACATCCAGATGACCTCATTCCCATGAGTCAGGAGGGCACTAGGATTTGAATCGGGCACAAAGTTGGAAAAATAATAGGTCTTAGCAGCATGATTTTATTTCCCTTTGACTTTTGATGAGAATTGAGAGTCATCTCCCATGTGGACGAAGACGCAACTGTCAAAATCCATTGATGTGAAAGAATCCTTTCATACAACCATATGATTCAAAGCACCATAGTCAATGAGGAGATCTCTAGCCTTCGAAACATTAGCCATGAGTGCATGTCCTCTTTCAGGCTGATTGTTTCAATCTGTAGTATCTTTATTCCTTGCGTCTTCTAGAAAATTAATGTTGTTCTTATCAAGGAGAAGGTCCATTTGATGAATTATTCTCTTCATACAAGAGTTTTCAGGATGAAATCCTCTAGCATTGTAAGAGCACTTTGTCTTCTCTTTTCCCCGTTGCTTGTTTTTCCTTGATCTTGAGGGCTCATCCAATTGCTGGTTTTTCTCCTTTTGCTTAGGAGGATCAAAATTAGTCTTCTATTTATTTTGCTTTCCTTTTTCATTCGAAGCTTTGGGTCCTCCAAAAAACAATTCTTGATCTTTGGAGGATCTCAAGGATCCCATCTGAACAAGTTTATCATGCTCATTGGTAAGGGACTCAATGAATTCATTTAAGGTCAGAATCTTCCAATTTGGAATTGTAAGCTTTCTGGTATTGAAGATACGAAGATAGAGTAGTCTGGTCTTAGCTTCGAAAGGATAGAAAGAATGAACCGATTATATTTCTTCTCAACTTCACATTGCTTCAATTGGATCAATAGGTGCTTAAACTTAGTGAAGAATTCATCGATGGTATCGAAGTTGCCCGCATTGAGAGAGACCCGTTCATTCTCTAACTGATAGGATCTCAAATCATCCTACTTTCCAAAGAGTTTAGCAAGTTGTTCCCACACTTCCTTGGGAGTCTTAAATCTAGAGAGATGGAAAAGAATATCCTTAGAAATAGAGAGGCATAGGAAACCATACGCTTCATCTAGTTTGTTCCAATATTTTCCCTTCTCTATCACTGCATTTGGCTCTATCTTCATGCCCATGGTGACTCTATAGAGTCCTTTGGAGTGCAATGATATCTCAATATCCTCTTTCCACTAATGATAGTTGAAAGGAGTGAGAAGATTGCTTGAAGAGGAGTCAATTTTGTAGCTGTAGAGAATTGAATAGAAGTTCTTGAGATACCTACAATCACACAAAAAAAACAAAATAAGGTCGAACAACCTGCACTTTTGGATTTTTATTCATGCATGGATAGAATTCTCCAGACAGAATCCAGAGGGAGCAAGGCTATTTTTCTAGGAGCTATGTGGAAAACTATCCGCTTCAGGTGCAGAGTTGGAATAATTTTGAGGAAATTTGCTCAATCTTCATCAAATATCCATTGTAGATTCTGTAGAAGATTTTCCTTGTCCTACCATGGATCTCATACCATATAAAATTGATGCACAACAATATAAGGACCAAGACAGAAACTTACTATAGATTCAACATATCAATTTTAGTCAAAGAAATGACATGAATAGTGCAGAAAGACATGTAGTTGTATATTTGCTTATCATTAATCAGAATAATAGATTACAATGCAATAAAATGACATAAATATCCATGCAATTCGAATCCAAGAGAGGTCATTCAAATTGGGTGCATGAGAGTGGCCTACTTGTTAGTTAACACCACTTGGCACATCAATTAACCACCTAACTCCAACATAATTGTCTCTAACTGACTCGAAGGAAGTTTAGACTGCGTCTAACTGAATAGAAATCAACTGCATTCCAACAAGTATCTGAGGGCACCTATTTGACTTTAGTGAGCTGAGATGAAATGAACTGAGTCACCAAAAGTAGGTGGAGGTGCCTTTAATTACTCCAGTTAACTGTAATTAACCAAAAATAGGTGAAATCAGGAGGAAGGTACCTTTAGCACTTCGGTTTAACTTAAAGGTATGTGAAACAACCTCTAATTAACTAAATGGGGCAAGTATGTCAAGTATATCAACCCATATTTTCTCCCTGATTGAAGGAGGAGGCTCAGTTATTCTCCCCGATTTAAGGAGAAGACCTAGTTAGGCTCCCTGATTGAAGGAGGAGATCCAGTTGATGATGTAGTCACATGTTTCGGTCAAAAAATTAGGATAAGTGGTAAATTACGCCAAAATAATCCAAATAATGATGTGTGGTTGGAAAATGACTCCAACAACTTGTCTAGTCGGGAGAATTTAGTAAAATATAAGCCTGCCACATGTGAGCCATTTGAATGCCTTTAGATTCTCATGAATTTATCCATTGAAGATGTATTATTAATGTAATGATATTGGTGAATAACATATGTATGGAAAGTAATCCAAGTGATCTCAAATTCTCTTGTCTTCTATCACATTTTATCTTCTCTATTTTCCTGTGCATCTTTGTGAGGATTATTTCTATCTCAAGATATGATTGTAAAATTTCATAGAGAGAACCCTCAAAGTTTGCATAACTCGAAAGAAGAATTTATAGTGGAGGATATGGAAAGGGAAACTCCTCAAATTTATGCAACATTGGATAACATCAGGAAGACCATCAATCAATAATGGTGGAAGTTGAAGGTAAGATTGCTAAGCAATTTAGTTATGTTTTGATTGATCGAGGATATACTCATTGTTATGTTACTCAAAAAGTGGCTGAAATTTGTTCTCTTAGAAAAATGAATCATGATAAGTATTGGCTAGTTCAATTAGCCACTGACACAAAGATAAGAGTAAGTTAGCCACTGACACAAAGATAAGAGTAAGTTAAGTAGAAATGGAGTGCCCCATAGAGTTGAATGCACTCCTCACAAAAGTAAATTTGAATGTCCTACCATTAGGGTCCTATGATGCTCTTATTGGTATGGATTGGTTGGAAAAGCATAGGGTCAAGGTAGTCTACTATGGAAAGGTCCTTGAATGCATTGATAAAGAGGGAAGTTCAATATGGGTGAAAGGGATTCCTATGCAAGTTTTAGTAAGGCATATTTTAGCCTTACAATTAAGGAAGTTTTACAAGAAAGGGTGCTAACTATATGCAACCCATATATCATATTCATTGAAGGTCCAATGATAGAGGATTACTTGTTGTTTCAATATTTTAAAGATGTGTTTCCAGATGAAGTACCAATACTGCCACAAAAAAGCGACATAGATTTCACAATAAGTCTTATTTCAAGGGCGACACTAGTTTCTAAAGATCCTTATAGGATGCGCACACTAGAATTGGTAGATTTGAAAATCTAGCTATAGGAATTAATGGACAAAAGGTATATCATACCAAGTGTGTTTCCTTGGAGAGAAACGCCATTATTTGTCAAGAAGAAATATGAGAATTTAAGGCTATGATTTGATTACAGGAACCTAAATAAGGAGATAGTGAAAAATAAGTACCCATTTCCCATAATTGATGATTTGTTTGATTAAATGAAGGGAGCCAAAGTTAGAGGATGTGTATTACATTATAGGGATTCAGATGAAATATTTACATGTTGGATCCTTGGATTATAGCTATTCATGAGATGAAGAGGTTTTCTTAGTATATGAAAGGTAGTAGGTGAAAATTTTCTTGTCGTTTAGCTTATGTCACTTGCTTTGAGGCTAGCTTGGCTGCTTACTGGCTTCTCATCGTTACCTGCTTTTTACTTGGCAAACTTCCCTTTTTTCCCTTTTATCTTCTGTTGTTGGAAAATTGAACTCATTTTTGCAGAGATTGACTTGAGATATGGTTATCATCAAGTGAGAAAAAAATAAGAATACATTCACAAGGCAATTTTTCAGATGAGATATGGCCATTATGAGTTCACAACGGTGCCATTTAGTGTCACCAACGCACCTACCACATTCATGTGTATCATGTATAGTGTCTTTAACAAATATTTGGATAAGTTCATACTAGTGTTCTTGGATGACATTATTATTTAATCAAGGAGTGAAGAAAAGCATGAGGAACACTTGAGAATAGTATTGCAAGTTTTTAGAGGGAAAAAATTGTATGCCACACTAAGCAAGTGTGACTTTTATCAAAGAAGGGTATAGTATTTGGGTCATTTTATTTCAGAAGAAGTAATTGTTGTAGATCCCAAAATGATTGTAGCCATAATGAATTGGTATACTCCAAGGAATGTTTCATATGTTCGATCTTTTATGGGTTTAGCAGGATACTATAGAAGGTTAATTAAGGGATTTTCTAAGATCACTCACTAATTACATCGCAACAAAGAAATAATGTCAAATTTGTATAGTTTGAAAAATGTGAAGAAATATTTGAACGATTGAAGGATCTGCTTACTATTGCTCATGTTTTGAAGATTGCAAATACATAAAAGGATTTTGTGGCATGTATGGATGCTTGCATTGAAGGACTAGGTGGAGTGTTGATGCAAGAAGGTTTTGTGACTTGCTATGAGTCAAGAAAATTAAAAGACACTGAAAGGAATTATGCAACTCATGATTTAGAACCAGCAACCATAGTACATGTTCTCAAGATGTGGATAAATTATTTACTAGTTTGAAGATTTAGGCTTAGAATAAATCACATGAGCTTAAAGTATTTCTTTGACCAACAAAGCTGAAATGGTAGGTAATCTAGATAGTTGGAATTTTTGTTTCAGTTTGATTTTGAAATCAGACATGTAAAAGGAAAGGAGAAAGAAGGTTGTAGACACCCTAAGCAAAAAATTCTGAGTAGTAGCCTTAGGTATGTGCAAATCATAATTGAGATCAAGATTTCTTGAAGCCAAACATAAGGATGAGACTGAACTTCAAGTAAAAGAAAAAATGCCATAGGGAAAATTAGATGAAAAGTGTGAAGGCTATGAGCTATGAGAAGATGATATTCTTGTTGCAAGGGAAGATTGTATAATGCAAATTGTGCAGAGTTGTGGAAGATGTTAATGGATGAAATTCATCAAATTCCATATTCTAGACACACAGGATATCAAAAGACAATGACAACAACAATAAATTGATACCTTTTGCATGGGATGAAGAAGGATATAACATAATATATTTATCAATGTCCAAAATGACAACAAGTTAAGGTCATGCATCAACATCCAGTAGGACTATTACAACCTTTTCCCATTTTGAATGGAAGTGGGAAGTAATTTCTATGGATTTTATAATAGGTTTTCCAATAATAGTAAGGAAACATGATTCAATCATGGTTTTGGTGGAAAATCTATCAAAGAAACTCATTTTATTCTAGTGAAGTCCACTCATAAGACAAGCTACATAGTGAATATCTTCATAAAGGAGATATTTGGATTGTATGGATTACCCAAAGCAATAGTCTCATATTGAGATTCAAAATTTACATCCAATTTTGGAAAGGATTATTTCAGGAGTTGGGGACTCAACTTAACTTTTGTACAAAGTATTATCCTCAAACATATGGTCAAATAAAGAGGGCGAATCAACTTCTTGAGGATATATTAATGATGTATGTGATAGATAAGCCATCCAAGTGGGATGATTACCTACACTTGGTATAATTTTCATACAATAATGGTCATTAAACAACATCAGGAATGATCCCATTTGATGCATTGTATGGAAAGGGATGCAAAAATCTCGTAAGTTGGGATAGTCCAGTAAGCAAGATAGTGCTTGGGTCAGAAATGCTCAAGGAGACAGAACATGAAATTGTTAAGATTAGGTATAATTTAAAGGCATCCCAGGATAGGTAGAAAATCTATGCATATTTAAAAATGGTGTATAAGCAATTCAAAGTTGCAGATCATGTTTATTTAAGAATAAAGCCAAGGAAAAGTTCCCTAAAGTTGGGGAGTTCTGCCAAGCTGGCACTGAGATATTTTGGGTTATTCAAAGTCCTTGATAGGATAGGACCGATTGCATATAGGATTGCATTGCTTGTTGATATGAGAATTCACATCTTTTTTCACATTTCTTTACTTAATAAGTATATATAAGATCCTAATCCTATAAGTGATTGGAATGTGATCCATGTGGAATTAGAGGGAGAGTTCCAAGTGGAGCCTACGCACATCCTTAACAAGCTGGTAATAGTTCTCTAAAACCGAGCCATCAGGCATGTGAAGGTGAAGTGGAAACAACTTGGTCTCGATGAGGCCACATGGGAGCTGGAGAATATAATGAGAGAGGCATACCCATTTTTGTTCAGTTTTGAGCACATCGAGAATGATTTTGTTTTAAGGGGGAGGGGTTTGTAATGACCCCATTTTTGACCCCCGGAATATATATTGGAATGATGTGTAAATATTGTCAATATGTGATATATAATTCCTAGTGTGGAGCTCATGGCCAAGGCCCCACTAGTGAATCACCGCCTTATAAAAGAAAGTGTTATATATTTGTAGACCATGTGCTAGTAAGCCATGGAAAATGTAAAAGCATGTAAATATTTATAAGGAAAATAAAAAGTATAAGGTTGGTTATGGAGGCTACAAAATGAGGGAATGTGTTTATCCACTAGGGGAGGGTGAGGGAGCATGGAAGTGTCAACCCTTTATTTCCTAGTGTCATCTTGAGAACCCAAGTTGAAGTCCTTACCACTCTTTAATTTTGTGTAAGAAAGTGGCTAAGAAATAAACTAATGTGTTTAATGGAGCATGGGATGAATTCAAAAATAGGTATGACAGGGTATGAGATGAGTTTCTTGATGTAGAATTTAATTATCTTATGGAAATACATTTCCATTGATCTTGATCCTCGTGTGGAAGAACAAGGGGAGTGGGAGATCCAATTCATAGTGTGTTATGCATTCCCAGTAGCTTCAATGGTAGAATGGGTATCCAGAGGAAAAGGAAAGTTGAAGAATGTTGAAAACGCTAGGAATTTGTGTGGATTGTGAAAACCAATGAAGGCATGAAATCTCTATCAGTTTAGCAGGTTAGACCTTTGTATTCCCACCTTGCATAGGACTAGAGGGAAGGGGAACCTAAGGGACTATGTAGCAAAGAAGGGTAGATTCCTTGTGTTGGTTGTGGTAGGTGATGAGGGTGCCAAGGATGGATGGAGCTGATTGAGATTCATGTAGATCTAAGTTGAGATCACTAGCTTAACATTCATTGTCCTTATATATCTATGGGATTAATACCTATGGATTTGCACTGGCTTAGTTTGATTTTTGTGTGTACCCATTGATGTGAGTGAGGTTGTGTATTTCTCCTTAGTGGATAAGATATCCCAACTCAGAGGTGGCCATTCATCTGAAAGAATATAGGATGGAAAAGGACCAATGGTTGGGTGGAACGTTTCCCTCACATAGCTAGTTGCTTGGACAACTTTAGTTACAATATATGTCTTCTTTTGTTTATGAATTCCCATAATTTATACGTGATGGAATATTATTTATTCATGTTGAATTGAATGAAATGGAAACTTGAATTATTCATTAGAATTCCTTTTCATAATTTGGAAATGATTTTATCTCTGTGCATGATTTTATTGTTGTTATTCCTATTATGAGTCGACTAGTTTATTTATGAATTACATATATAGTTCAATTCTATTTTTCGATGTGAACGTTTAATTTGCACCTGCACAAGTACTTTAATTGAAAGCTAGTATTTGTTCCTTAGTTATTTGCTCAAAACGACTAAGTTAAGCTTCAAATTTGAGAGATTGTTGTTAAGTTTTCATGGTCGACATAGTAGGTCCAATGTCTAACACCAGAAGGGAGAATTCAACCAAGTAGCTAAACAAAATTTTAATTGTCAATGTGCCGGCGCTGAAGTATTGATGTCAGAATCGACGTAATGTTAGTGGAAGGTTTATGGTACCAACGGTGAAAATCAGTGTCAGAGAAGTCATGGGAGGAATGGTGGAGGTGTTTCATGAAGGATCAATTATACGACGCTGAATTCTGAATCCCGATGTTGAAACATTGGAGTCTAAAAGTCGCAGGTCATCTCCTTCAAACTAATTTGTGGTTCCGAATCCTGACTCCCAAAATCGGGGAAGACCGTGTTTCGAGAAAAGAACGTCTGAATCAGTAAGGTGGGTTACAATTTCTTCACAAATGTTTCGATTTCTGACTCCTGATATCATAAATGTCAGAAAGGTGATTAATGTCACTAAGTTGGAATCTAACCTTCAGAAGTGGAAATTGACAATCATGATTGTTTATAAGGTTAGTTAAGGAATAATCAGGTAAAAATAAAGTGATAATTAGTTCGATAGATGTATTTTAAATGTTGTGAGGTCGGAAGTGGTGGATTGGGTGAGATTTGGAAGCTTGGGTTTTGTGTGATGTCCTATAGTTGGGTTGGTTGAGAGGGACATGATAGAGTGGTATTAGAGCATGAAAACTTGACAAAATGGTGTTTGAATGAGTTCCATGTCATATCAAAAGGGCATTGGGGTGACTGGTGATGTGACATCCTCAAATCCATATGGATTTTAACACTCAAAATCCTTGATTTTGGATGGACTTCCCATTCGATTCTACCCAACATAAAAAATCGCTATGAAGTAAGATATGCCACGTATGTTGTAATATGATAAAAAAAGAACAAACTTGCAGGGATCACCAAGTCATACTTCCTAGCACTAATCCCCAAAGATGAAAATACCACATCCTTCACCATATTTTATCCTATTTCTATATACAATTCTTCATACAAGTTATCAACTAAATTAACATCAAATTAGATCAAATAAATCCTCCCCAAAATCATGTTCAAGAACCAAGGATGATTCATGCAAAATAGGAAATTATTCGATAACATCATAATTTTCCAAGATGCCATTCACTCTATTCAAACAAACAATGAGAAGGGGATGATTATAAAAATGGAAAACGCTTTTGATAGGATTGGTCACTCCTTTTTCCTGGCGGTTGTCCTCAAAATTGAATTTTCCATCAACTTTTTCTAATGGATACAAGCTTGCATAAAAAAATATTTGGATTTACCCTTTGATCAATGATCAATCCTCATAATTCTTAAAACTAAATAGGGGGCTAAAACAAGGCTTCCCTTTTCTTCCATCTCTTTACATCATAATGGTAGATTCTTTGTTGGAAGCCCGGATTTGAAGGATGGGAATGGAACTTCGAAGATATCTCCATTACTAGAGGGGTCCATGGGATTAACCACTCCCAATTTGCAAATGGAACTCTAGGAGGGCTATCAACTAATATTTCAAATAGATTTCACTCCATCCTCTCTCATTACCTTTCAAGAGACAAAGCCATCAATGGAAAAATCCAATTCTATGATTGCAATATCAACAACCGTTTTCTCCACTCCATAGGTTGATTTCTAAACTTTAAATCGTAGAGAGATAATATTATTTCAAATATTTGGGCATGCCCCCATCCTTAGGAAATCCTATAGGATTATTATGGAAATATATGGTCAAGAAGATGAAAGGAAAAATCAACCAATGGGGTGCTAAATTGTTAAATCTAGGTGGTAGAATAGTCCTCATCAAAACAATCCTTTTGGTCCTCCCTCTCTACCAATGATCTACTATGTTAGCTCTTGAGGGTATCACAGTTTAAATTTATTGCAAGATTAGAAGCTTTCTCTAGTGCTAGGGGAGAAATACAAATACTAAAATATTTTACATAATCAATTGCACTATAGTGCATGACCTAAGGAACCATGGTGGTTTGGGAATCAAGGAGTCTCAAATCATGAATATTTCATTGTGGGGAAGGATTCTATGTAGGTTGATCATTGGTAAGTTGGAATGGTGGAAACAAGTTCTAGTTAGAAAATATTAGTTGAGTAACTAGAAAATGTTCATTGAAAACATATAAGGGACTCCAGAACAATCACACATTTGGAAACTACTCAAAATGGTTGCCCATTTAATTCAATCTAGATTCACTTAGACCCTAGGAAATAAAAAACCCAATAACATATGGGACGGAAGTATTACGAGAAACTCCCGATTCTATTCTATTCATGGCTAATGCATTCATTTATACATTACATGTGGTGGTTGAGCTTCATCAGCCTTTTCACCTTCCTATGTAACTGTTCAACTTCTATTTAGTTTTCTTTATTTATTTACAATATATAATCCCGACGGATTATATTCTAACAATCCCCCTCTTAATCCGAAGGGGTGTTCGTAAGTCCGAGCATGTTTCTGTATCTTTCAAACTTTTCTCGTCCAAGCGCTTTGGTGAAGATGTCTGCAATTTGATAATTTGTGGAACAATGTCGAAGATGGACTGTCTTGGCCTCTACATGATTTCAAATCAAATGATACTTTGTGTTGATGTGTTTGGTTCGATCATGGAATCTAGGATTCTTAGCCAGCTTGATTGCATAAGTATTGTCGACCAATAATGGAGTGG
>LPNX011234214.1:238485-267939 GCA_001517045.1 Pseudotsuga menziesii
GATCCAAAATAGGAATCCCCCTTCAAGGTTTGGAATTTCATATTCATTTTCAGAATATGTCTTTGGATGAGGATAACTTTCCAAATGATCAAGCTGTCTCTCAATGGACTGGTCATTTTTATTAGTTTCAAGAAAAATGACATCTCTGGAAATAACAAACTTCTTGTTTAACTCATCATATAGATGGTATGCCTTGGAGTATTCTTCGTACCCTAGGAAAATGCATTTTCTGCTTCGAGCACCAAGCTTGTTTCTTTGCTCCTTTGGAATTAAGGCATAACAGGTGGAACCAAAAACTCTGAGATGCCTGATTGAAGGGAGATGGCCAAACCACATTTCATGTGTAGTCTTGTTATCAAGAGCATTTGAGAGACTTCTATTTCTCAAACAGGTTGCACATTTTACTGCATCACCCCAAAACATTAGTTTTACATTCTTGAAAAACATCATTGAGCGAACCATATTCATTATGGTTCTATTCATTCTTTCTGCTACACCATTTTGTTGAGGATTATAGGGAACTGTAGTCTGATGTGCAATTCCATGTTGGCGAAGATAATCTTCAAAAGCTTTTGAAGTGTATTTTTTCCCATTATCAGTACGAAGTGTACCAATTTTTGATTGTGCTTGTTTTTCTATCAATGCATGAAAGTCTTTGAATGTTTGAAATGCTTTTGATTTTGTTTTTAAACAGTAAATCTAGCACATTCTTGAGTAGTCATCAACAAATGTCATAAAATACTTATTCCCATTTGCTGAAGGAGTTGGCATTGGGCCACATAAATCAGAATGCACTAATTCTAATTTCCTACTTGCTCTGAAATTAGATTCATGGAATGGCAGCTTACTATGTTTCCCTAATATACATGCATCACATTTGTTCTTCTCTTTGGGAATGGTGGGCAAACCAAATACACCATTCTTTCTCAACAAATGAAGACTATTATAATTTAGATGACCAAATCTTGCATGCCACAATGAACTAGATGACAAATTACCTTCTCCATGCTGAGAGAGGTGGGCATAGTTCTAAACTCTTGCAGATGAACCCTTTAGCTTTAGCAGCTTCCCATATTCGTATCCAATCATGATGACTTGGTTGTCAGAGGACTTTCTTATTTCTACAATTCCATCAAACATGTGGATGGAATGGCCTCGCTATCGAATATCCACCAAGGACAGCAGGCTTCTTTGCAACTATGGAAGATAAAGAACATTCTTTAACAAGAAATCAGGGAATCCAGGCATCTTCAGTCGAATGGTGCCCATTCCCTTTGGTTTAAGACTTGACTTATCTTCAAAGTAAACTATGCCATCTATTGTTTCATTAAGTTCTTCAAAACAGTCTTTTCTAAATGTCATGTGTGATGTTGCACCAGTATCAAGCAACCAACAATCTTTGTAAGATGAAAGTGAAGTCATTTCATTAATTCCAAGATTACAATGTGCAGCAATACAATGAGCAGAATCAGAAGATTTACTAGCATCTTGGTTTTTATTATCATCTTTCTTCTGGTTATGTTTGTCTTTGATGGAGTCCCACAAAGGCCAACACTGATCTGATGTGTGCCCAGTCTTTCCACAACGCTTGCACTACAAATCTGATCTTTTGATGAAGTTATTTCTGCCCCCTCTGTCTCTGAATTTTCTTCTTCCTCTGCCTCTCTCTTTGCCAGAGAGAGTGACACCAACTACAGATGCTATAGATTGCATCTTTTACAACTGTTAGTGTAATTTACAATAATGAACTTGATATGACAAAGAGAAATAGAAAAACAATAACCTTGCAGGTCTACAGTCTCTGCCAAGGTGAATACAATGCAAGTTTCAGGTGAGCATACACAAGCTTCTTCAATATACAAAATATACGAGCTTCAAATATAAAGCAGCATTCCCTTTTATACAATATATACTCTACAGAATATGTTATGCGTGGAGGCACCAGAAGCTAATATATTAGTGTGCAAAGGATATAAGTGCACAAAAAATCAAGCACCAAACTATATGCTTCTGCAAAATCAAGTGATTAGCAGCAGCAATTATCAGCAGCAATTATCTAGAACTCTTGAGATCGCAGCAACAATATTCACATGGAAATCGCAGCTCATACAACAAGCTCAAGCTCATACAACAGACTCACTCTATTCAGGCTCATACATCAGCCGTATCACCTCTTTTACTGCATATGAAAAACATTCACAAACTTTCCAGTTAAACTTCCACGCAAATAGCTAGGGTAGAGATTTAGGGTTTGTGTGTTCCAAAACGCATTATCTCCATGTGATTGAGCAACCTCTCATCTCACTCCACGCAGCTTCAATCAACAAATTCAGCTCCACGCAGCTCCACTAAGGCAGTACTTTCCACCAACGCAAGCAGCTCTTCAACTTCAGTCATAGCAATGGTCCAAACATCTCAAAACGTAGCTCAGGCTCAGTCTTCACGTGTTTCAAGGGTGAAAATGTAATTCCATACATCCCATGAGAGAGGTGTAGGCAGACTCAGCTTCAGGCTCATGCTCAGTTTTCCAACCCTAACTGCGTTGCATGTGCCTCATCAACTTCTACAATGGCAATGGAGAAGGTGGATGATTGCAATAATATTGTAAAACTAGCATAATAATTACAAAAACACCAGCATAATAATTACAAGAACACCAGCGTTTTTGCAGCAATTTGACCCTTCGACTGATAGGTATTCAGTAGTCTCCGGAACTCTTCAAATTCACAGCTTCAACAACACTCAGCGATTTCTATAGGTCTTCAACGCAACAAGCATTATATATCAGTCAGCAATACCATCAACATATATCAGTCACAATACCACTGATAGGTATTCAATCACAATATCATTCAACCACAATATCATTCAACGATGATCTCTTCTCTACGCAGGATGGTCTCTTCTCCATGCAGCATCACGACAGTCTCACTCACAAAACATATAGGGAACATATTATTTTAGGGTTTGCAGCATTCAATTCTCAGTGAACTGAGAGCGCACTATACCCAGCGACAGAATGAGAGCATTATCAACAACAAAAAAGAAGAAGCTGTGATGCCTCACACGGATTAGGTGGGTGGAGGGTTCAACATCTTAAGCTTCTTATGAAGCTATATCGATTCCTGGTGAGGAGAACCAATAGCCGCTTCAATGCAGAATTAGGGTTTCACGTGGAGGCTATGAGAGGCCGTGGGAAGGGTCGAAACCTTGAAATTGTAGAGGAATAAACTCAGCAGCTCTAGAATTGTAATGCACACAACACGACAAAGGAGAAGAGAGGTCTCACGCAGCACACAGAATGTCAAACACACCAGTCTTCACGGAGTATGAGAAATTTTGCAGACAGTATTCAAAGAACTCGCAACAAGGTAACCTCAAATGAACGTTTGAAGGAGAATAACGCATACATGAATGTGCACAGGCTGGGAGAGGAGAAATGCATGCAAATGGCAGACTGACGGAGTAGGCAGTCTGGCAATTGACTGGCAAGCAGAATGCCAGGACTGAAATGCAGCAGGCAGGAGTTATGGCAAATAGCCAAGCTCTGATACCACTGATAGGTAATAACTCCTGATTCTATTCTATTCATGGCTAATGCATTCATTTATACATTACATGTGGTGGTTGAGATTCATCAGCCTTTTCACCTTCCTATGTAACTGTTCAGCTTCTATTTAGTTTTCTTTATTTATTTACAATATATAATCCCGACGGATTATATTCTAACAGAAAACATATAAGGGACTCCAGAACAATCACACATTTGGAAACTACTCAAAATGGTTGCCCATTTAATTCAATCTAGATTCACTTAGACCCTAGGAAATAAAAAACCCAATAACATATGGGACGGAAGTATTACGAGAAATTCACCTTTAGATCTGCATGGGAATATTCAACCTTTTAAAAATTGGTTGAACCTAAGTGGAATCACAATCCTCAATGATATCTATGTGTGGTCATAAAATTCCACTATATATAAGGAATGGGAGATCAATTCTTGTCTGCCATCACTCATCTGGAATCTTAATTGATGGTTCTCCTCAAATGTTGCACTTCCTCTAATTTAAAGAACTTGTTTCTCATGTATGGGTATCAACATGTTATACAATGAAGTTAGATTGGTGGAAACAAGTCATGGTTAGAAAATATTAGTAGAGTAACTAGAAAATATGCATTTAAAATGTATCATGGACTCCAAAACAATCATACATTTGAAAACTACTCAAACAGGTTTCCGCTTTCATCAATCCTAGAGTCACTTGGACCCTAGGAAATGAAAATACATTAACATATGGGAGGATATTATCATAGGAATGCCACCTTAATTTGGATTTGCAAGAGCATATTCAACCTTTAAAAAAATGGATTAATCAAAATGAAATCACAATTCTTAGCGATATCTCTGTTTGGTCATCAAATTCTAGTATTCAGAAGGCACGAGGATCAATTCCCCCATGCCTTCACTCATCTGGAATATCAAATGATGGTTCACCTCAAACATTGTACCTCCTCTAATTTGAATGAACTTGATTCTCATATATTGGGATCAATGGTTTTTAGAATGAAGCATATATACATATCCTAACTTCATTCCCATCCCATCCCTCTCAAATCACATATAAATAAATCAATCTAACATCTAGAAGGCTTGTTAAAGTTTAACGTTTTGTTGGGTCTTTTCCCATAACAAAACACTAATAGTAGATAATCTCTCTAAACAAGGGATCTCAAGACCCTCTTGATGTGTATTATGAAAAGCTAACATTGAAACTCAGAGACATATTTTTTCTGGATTGCATATATACCCAATAGGTATGTTTCATACCCCTACAAGAGTTGGACAATAGGTGGACAAAACCTAACAATTGGAAATACATTTTATTTTTTTGATACAATATTTATATGGTCTCTCACATCCAAATAATGTTCTCAACGGAGCCTAGAATTTCGTCCCCAAATACATCTATTGGAAAGTTTAGCTAGTAAGGAATAATGACATCTTTCATGAATAATTAGATTCCCAAAGGATTACCATAGCCAAATTTCTTTGAATGATGGAATAGGCTATAAAAAACAAGGGTCTAGATGGTAATCAAGCCAATTTGTTGGATTTAGAAGAGAAGGGCTGGTTGGAAATAGTTCTCTTAAGGAAATTTGATGGATCCAAATCCAAAATTACTTTGAGGAACCAAGATTAAAACTAGAAAATTAGACAAGAGGAAGGGGAATTTAAAGCATGGATAGATCAACAAGAGAAATACTCTCTATTACTAGATGAAACATCCAAAAGAAACCTAGGAGTGGAAAGTGTGTGGCGGGGGGGGGGAATCCTTATCGATCCTAGAGGAACTCTACAAAGAATCTACTCATTTAGTTTAGGAAAAGCCTCTAATGACTAGGCATAGGCATATTCACTCCTACATGGAATCATGTATGCATCTTAGTCAAGATTAAGGGGACTTATGGTGTTTGGACACTCCACCGTGATCATACAACATATGTACTTTAATTCTCCTCCCAAGGATAGATCCATACCACACATAGTCAAGAGAATCCAAAAAGAAATGAAAGGTATTGAGGATATTTGATTCTACCACATTTTGTGTTCACTCAAATCTAATAGCAATAATCTTGCCAACTTAGCTACTAGGTTGGATAAAGGCATATTAAAAATAATGGGGTATTAAAATTAAACCCTAACCTAATTCTCATTTAAATATCATGCTTACAAATAATTCTATGGGATGGCCACATTACATTAGTATAAATGCTCATAAGAGTTTGAGGAACCATGCATTTAGGATAGATGAATCTTCACAGATGCTCCAATCTTAGCTTTACTCAAGTTATGAAGCGATGGGTTATTTTTTTTTGGTTGCATTTGGAATTTCACCCCACAATAAGGCTAGTGTGTAGTATATGGTAGCTTCTTATTATCTCTCAAAGTTAGTAGGATTCATGCATAATTTCCACTCTATTATTTGGGACTTTGCTCTACAAACAATTTTATGTATGGTTTTGGGTGGTTAATCTCGCATGGGTTCAAGTTCTACTCATATCTTCATAATAGTGGGTTTCATGTATGAATGCTCCTTGTTTCTATGCTTTTATATTTATAAGCATTGGTTGGTTGGTGCATGTTATTCTCTAAGGATCTACTTATCCAGTCCTATTTGACTTCTTTGGCCACCTATAGGTCATTAACCATTGTTCCATCCGCAATTGAGATTTTGAAAATCAAATTTGTTTTGATAATTCACATGGGGTGGTGACTTTCCTAAAACCTTAGGGCCAATTTCTATCAGGTTTCTAGTTTCTTTGTTTCCAACTACATGTATTATCACTAGCCTCAACTATGGGGAGTATTGTTGCTTGTAGAATGGATGATAACCACCCTACTTGTCATTGAGACATTCAATATTTAAGGAGATTCATGCTTCATTATGAGGACCTTATCAAAGGCAATAATACCTCAATTTTTTAGTTACGACCAAGACCCATGAACTTGAGCATGTTCAATATTCCCAAAGTACAATACCAATGAGCATTTTGTTGCAACAAAAAAAAGCAAATTAAAAATCTAGAAGAAGAATGTGCTAGGTTGAAAGGTTTGGTTCAAGAGCTTAGTAAAGGATCCTCCTTTTCTATTTCGAATAATCTCTAGTGTGCTCCTTTCCAACAACACAAGGTGAAGATGACACAACATACCATCCCTAAGATGACTTAGAAGTAGATGAGATTGAGGCAAAGTGACTAGACAAGGCCCAAAATAATGTAATAAGAAGATTTTCTCTCTCCTAATTTGTTTTGCTATGTTCTACAAATGTTTGCTCCGTGTTGGAATCTTTGTTAAGGTATACACTACCAACAAAACCTTATTTTGTTATGTAAAATTTGTTACTAAGTTTTATTAATTTAAAAATAAAAAATATGCAAGAGAAAAGTATTTTTGAAATTATTATTTGCTCATCCTCATTTTGTATTATCTAGTTATTCAGCTAAACTACAACACCCTTTAATATAAATTGTTTTGTTTAAAAAAACTTAGTTATAACTCTACCTACACATATAACACCTAAATAATAATACTACGTCACAATAATTTCATATATAAAAATAAAGATTAAGAACATATTAAACTCAACGAACTCTACACTTTAATGTTTTAATTAAAGCTCCATATAGAGAGATAACATGTCTTTAGTTCCTACGGCATGGAAAATGGCAATGCTTACCTAATTTAAGGATGAAGTTTATAAATAATTCAAAATTTATGTGTTTATTTGAAATAACATCAAAGTTGAAAAAGATTGAATAAATAAAAGTCACATGATGGTAATGTCTTCGACTAGTTTTTTGATTTTAAAAGTTAAAATTGGACCATCAAAACTTCATGATATGAGATAACTTAGATCTCTTTGGCAACTAGTTTTATTAACATAATAAATAAACAAGAGTTCTATATACATTTTAGTTAGGTTGCTAAAAAAATAAACAAAATAATTTTAATAGCATAAATTAATTGAATTTGAATTCTTGAATTTTTCCAAATAAAAAAATAAGCACATCTTCCTAGTGCAAATGGCATGCAAATATGCTATTATGGCCATAAATTGTAGTGATCTTTAAATTTATGAGTTGTTTGCAAGGAATGGAAGAGCAAAATTCATGAGCTTAGGAATGGACATTTTAGAGTGATTGTGTTTATTACCTCTTAGTTTTGATTGTAGTTGTGTTTGCAAAATTTAACACTGGAAGGAGATTGAGACTTATACACACTACCAATAATATATTTCACATTTATCACTAAAATTAATTATATGTAATGTATTTGTTTTTTATCGCTTATTTGGCTTTAAACCCCATCTTGGTTAGTGTGGGTGGGGATCCATGCCTTCATAAATCTCGTGTAGATCTAAATCTCGTGTAGATCTAGACCTTTTTAAACTTGGTGAAGAGGTTAATTGATTCAAAATAAAATATATAATATACAAATTTTCCATTTTGATTTATATTTTTAATATAATTAAATGACAAACTTGGATTTTTCTTTTTATATATATTTAGGTTTTTAACATTTAAACTAAAAAATGAAAGTTAAAAGAAAGTAAAAAAAAATGAAAGTGAAAAGGAAGTCCAAGCACATTAAAGACTTGAGCTTGTTTTGTTGGTTTTACAAACCATTCTTCATATTCTACAATGTAGTGATCTTTAAATTTATGAGTTGTTTGCAAGGAATGGAAGAGCAAAATTCATGAGCTTAGGAATGGAACTTACAAAATCCAAAGTTAAAGCTTAAAATTCAATATTAAGTGATGACAAAATAACATTGGCCACATAATTTGGTTCCTTGACAAAGAAGTGGGCACATGTCTGGCACCTCTGAAAGTGAATGCCTGATTTCTATAGTTTACACTGGGTTTTTATTTACCATCTTAATTCCAAAAACCTTAAGGCTCATACTCCCTTTCTCTTTCATTTGTTATAATAGAAAATATCAAATGAATAGGATAAATGCCTCTTTCATTAATCATATTTATAAGATTTGCTACAAAAAAAATTGTCTTCCAAGAATCTAGTAGGGTAGAAACTTCAACTTTAAAAGATGAGGTTGTTCTTATTGGTGTTACTTTTTCTAATAAATTTTCTAATAATTTTTTAATAACATTTTTATGAAATTTCACCATTAAACATTAATTTGCTTTAATCCAGCAAAGTGGCACATTTGTTCGCTAATCACTTTTCTATGTATCCTTGCAGTGGCACCTGCACATGATAGATGAAAAATAGGATTAGAAAAGCTATAAATATGCAATTAGCATATATATTTTCAAATTTGTAAATAGATGGTTTTCTTTGCAATTTTTTTTTATGTTGTAGATTTATTTTAGTAAAATTTGTAAAATCAATATGTGAATGAAACTAAGATAAATGACAGTTACAAAATTGAAGCTATATATATTGGGATATTTACATGTAGACATAATGCATGATTGTAATTGCAACATCCATTAACATATACATTGGACCCCATATATATATGTGTGTGTGGGGATATTTAAGCATGTGTTGCAGCGAAGGCATTTTCAAATATAAGGGAAAGAAAAAACAAAAAAGATATTCATTTTCTAGTCTAATCATTTGTGAGAAGCAACAATTTTTGTTCCAACATGTGCATTTCATTGAAATCAATGTTGAAACTGAGCCAATGTATGTAATGTATGTAAATTTGCAGACTATGTTAGTCGGCGTGCTATGGTTAAGAAACTTAATACTATTACAATTCAAGGAACAAAACAAAACCATTAGTTATTAAAGTGATCAACACTAGAGCATAACAATGGATAGATGCTCACTGGTATTCATAAACATGCGAGAGCCATTCAGTGTGTTTGTGAAGAGCAAAATTGTGGGAGAAGAGTAAGCATTAAATTTTTTTATGCCTCTGTTGATATAGAATGTATAAATTTCACTAGTTGTAAATGTGCAATGACGTTCAAAAGGCGTGGGAAAAATCAAGAAACTGTCGTGGATACTATTTTAGGTGTGCAACAGGAAGAAACAAAGTAGATGCAGGTGGAATAGTAAGCAAAAATTAGAGACAGTCCTCTGCAACAAGGTGCAAGTTGTTATAGTTCTTTTCATGTCGAAGTACAACAATTAAAAGCAGGGAGTTAGACTTGGTTCAAAGTATTGAAAATAGTTTGAACGTTGTCAATGCCATATGGAACTACAAATATCTGCCCTGGTTGTAAGAGTTTAATATTTTCCAAGCTAGTGCAAATTGACAAGAAATCATATTGAAAGTGCCGTAGTCTCTCCAACTGCAAGTCGTAAGATAATGTGGTCGAAAGACCCAAGGTACCTTGTCGAATCTCTGCAACCAAGAGGGGTTTTTAAATTCCCTACATGCCATATTTTACCACAACTGTGTTTATTGAGGTGCAAGAGATCATGAGAGATTCACATTCTGATGACTTTCGCAGAGAGCTAAAAGCACTAGAAACCGACAAGACCGTGGAACTGCCATCTAGAAACGGGCAAGACCGTGTAACTGTCATTCGACATCTTGTACATTTAATTGTCGCAACCTGGAGAACCTAACTTGGACACTTATGCAGAAGTCCCAGTCAAAAAAATGCAGGCTTAGATGCCCCTATCGACCTTGCAGAGTCTAATTTTAAGATAAAAAAACATTAATTTACAGTGAAAAGAATACAAATATTGTTGAAACTATATTTCCCTAAAAATAACCATCATTGGCATGTCAGAAGAAGGATCAAAGAGAAGATTGTATTCAATTTCTGCGGCGCTGAGCGGTTTCAGCAGTTGTGGTAATCCCGTTGTCGTTTCCATTAACATATGCATCACTATAAGTCTTCTATATTGCAGAGAGGAAAGCAAAAATGAAGAAAGGAAGGTTGGCTTGTGCTTCTATGGCCTTATCCAGGTGAAGTGTTGCATGTACATAGTTTACATGTAGCTGGACATGAGTTACAAAATCCCTGTTAGAGTGTTAGAGTAATAATGGACTGCATGCATCTGGACTACCTTTATCAAACAATTGTCAGGCCTGGCCAAAGTGAGTAGGTTCTCTGTGCATTGCACTAGTAAGTTAAATCCACAATAAGAGGAAGGTAAATCCACAATTAGAGGGTGGATGAAAAAACCATAAATCCACAATAAGAGGAAGGTAAATCCAGGTGGATGAAAAAACCATAGAAAAATAGTTAATTTACTTGTAAAACAACAACATAAAAAATTACAGGGAATAATAATTATCACAATGCTTGCTTGCTACACATAACGAATAAGAACCAAAGTTAAATCAAAATTTTAAAAATATAAAAAATAAAAATTATTCCAAACTACAGCAAAAACATTTAAAAACCAAAAAAATTAAAAATTAATTCCTAAATTAATCTACCTAAAAAATCATATATATCACATGACATAACAAAACAAAAGAGAAAGAAGAATCATATATATCCCATGACATAACAAAAAATAGAAAAGAAAGAATTGTTGTCCCTCGTAAGATCTTCCATAAAGTTCTCATTTTGGTAGAAAAGTCTTTGATTACGAAGTAGATACAAACTTGATAACATATATTGGATTATAATCATATAAAGGATTTGGACATCTCAATCGTAAACAAATCCTAAATCTATGAACAATTTCGATATTCCAAATGATGGGACAAGAATTGAAACTTGAAATAACTAGATAGTAAATTTTAAAATGTATTATTTTAAAATGTTAGAAATTTTTATTTTATTATAAAAATTAAATTTACTATATTAATTAATAAAAAAATTATATTATATTTAATTTAATTATATATATAATATTTGTATTAACTTATTTAATTAATTAATACATATAACTTTTTTTTTAACCAATAATTAAATGATATTTTAAATTTAAAAATCTAGAAATAAAGTATTTTGAAATGAAAAAAAATAATCATCCACAAGAATCTTGAATTTCTCTATTATAAAGCTCATTGTAAATAATAATAATATCAATATCTTGAATTGTCTCTATTTTAAAGTTTACATATAATAATAATAATAATTATTTAAGAGGAGGTTTATGGATTTCTAAACCATTCAAAGTGTATGAGTTTATTTGAGAAAACACGGAAGTTGAAAAAGATTGACAAGACATGTATACAATTTTAAGTTTTGAAAATAAGCACAATGTTAATATCTTGGAATCTTAAAAAAAAACAGAGGATTGTTGGAGAGAACATCAACAAATTTGATAATATATATAGGAATTTAAGGTATTATTATTAGTTCTTGTCTTCAGGTTGGCAGGGATTCTATGAATCGGCTTGTCGTTGTTTCTAATAACATCGAACACAAATTAAAAAGTTTATTCAAAGTTTTCATTCAAAAGTAAAGTTAATTTTTCAAGACCAATTATACCTCGAGAACCGTTTTATCAACCAATGACTTCTTATTTGGCATTTTTTCAAGGCAAACATGTTTTCACAAGCATCATGTCCAAAGTTTTTTGCTTTCCTTTGTTTCAATTGAACTAATGCTATGAGAAGTCTTAGAATTAGTTTTAAACATTTAATGTTTGCTTATTTTCTTTCTATCATCCCTGTAATTGCACATTGCCACACCGTCTTGGCACTCAATCTTCTTATCGTCGGTCTTGAAGTTCCAAATGTTGTAAGTCTTGTATCCACGACATGCACAAAAACCTTGCATCTGTCAAGACTACACTCTCTGCTTTGTTGAGTTGTCTGAAAACTTTGCAACCATATTGTAAAATACCCAATGTCACACACCTCAAAAATCCATATAATTTTTTTTTATAACATATATGTAAAACACACCATTAAAGTCCATACATGTTGCTAAATACATTTGTCACAGTTTTCGTTATGTTCCTAAAAATACTTTACTGCTACATGACTGGTTGTGCAATGTAGATGTTTACTAAGGGAATAATATCATCAGGTGTTCTTCAACCTACAGGAAATTTTTTGTACTAAATGATCTTGTTCTTCAATCTTTGAACTCAACTCTGAAAATTAGGCTCTGATTCATTTATTTGTTCAGTCCTGCACTTCTAAGTTTATTAGCCTTTCTGCAGTTATCTTTCTTCAATGATCCTTCCGACATTTATCTTTCCGCAATGATCATTCTGCAATTAAGTTCCACAATGATCCTTCCACAAATGCGGATTGTAGATTGCGGGTCGTCTTTCAATTTTTCCCAATTAACCTTCTGCAATTGCGGATTGCGGGTTGACTTTAAACTTTTTTCTAAATAATATTCCACAATTGTGGATTACGGGTTGCCTTTAATATTTTTCGAAATAATATTCCGCAATTATCCCTCCACAATTGCAGATTGTGGATTGTGGGTTGCCTTTAAACTTTTTTGAAATAATCTTTTGCAATTATCCTTCTGTAATTGCGTATTGAATTCTCAACTTTTCTCAAAATAGGCTTCCGCAAACTGTTTTTCCGTACATAGATGTTTGCTGGGTAAGAGCTTGTAGTTTGTTCTAAACGATTGTGGATGCCATTGAAGGGTCTTACAACCACATTGTTATGAATCATAATTCTAATATTGTTTAAGGTATAATTAATTTGATACGACCCTTAGGGTCTTTGCATTTTTGGTGAAATTTCTGTCATGAATTATACTGTAGTTATGCTTGTATATGTCTTTGTTTTAATCAACGGTTACCATCCTTCGATGGTCTTACTTTCATGAGTAAGTTTGGTAAGATTCGCGGCTTACAAGAATATCTAGATCCTTTTAAATGGGAAGTCTGTAGTATTAAAATGTATTGTTGTCCCCAGGTATATACCCATATGTTTATCCTGTTAGAATAATCAAACCCATCGTTACCCATATTTGACATTAATTAATCATTTTTGTCTTATTCCTAGATTCTTAGATTCCTTACGATGCTGGTTGGCATCCACTTGCACCTAGAAGTCAACAAATGCTAAAAATGGCTTAAGGAGTGCTTTAGAAACATATTGGAAAATATTCTGACAACTATGTAGTAATTCCAGAATAGCAAAAGTGCAGTTCTGCTTTTTCTGAACGTTTCCTTTCTTTCTGAGCAGTTTTAAAGCAAAAGGGAAAAACTAGTCTAGGAGTACCTGTCTTGTTTTTTGCGTTAACCATACTCCTTATTTTTCACCATCCAAAAGCATGGATCTGATCTCTTTTCATCACTTATCAGCTGGTACATTTCACTCAACGAATTCATGAGCATCTTGACAGATTAGGAAAGTGATTTATGCACATATGGGGTATTTTTACTAGTTTAGTAAGCCTGCTTTTTGTCCAATTTGAATGGCACCCTTATGCTTTCAAATATCTGATGTAATTATATATTTTGGAAGCCTATTACTTGATAAGGTTAGCTGACGTACACTTATTCAATACAGGATTGTGTTATGCTCCATTTTCAGTCTCCTTTTTGTGGAATTTTGCTCGTTTGACTAGTAATTTTGTGAGTGTAATTGATCTACAACTTGGGATTAATATCCACATGGTATCAAATCCTCAATATATTGATTTATCTCCTTCTATATTTCTATTGCAAGTTTGAAATGAATGACTAGGAGCGCATTCTGCTGGTTGAAGGGCACAATTGCTGAGATATGGACCAATCGCAAAGGATCATCTTGACTCCATTCAATTTCTTTGAATGGAAGGATGAGATGGAGATTTTATTGAGGTATAAAGGCCTCTACAGGATTACCATGGAAACTGAGGCAGATCCCAATGCAACTGCAGAGAAAATTAAATAGCACAACATGAGGGATGAGGCCTATGGTCTTTTGTGCTTGAGAATTTCAAGAGACCTCCTCTTCCATGTTGACGGATTGACATCACCAAATGAGGTTTGGGAGAATATTGAGACTCTATTTGGAAAGAAATATGAAATGCGAGGACATCAAATTGAGCATGAGCTGATCTCATTGAGTCCTGACAGCTTCAAATTCTTACAAGTCTACTTTTTCAAGTTTAAGTCCCTAGTTATGCAGTTAAAATAGTGTGGAATCGAAAAAGAAGGAAGAGAAACTAGTATTACCCATACTTTCAAAGCTTGGTCCTGAATACTTAGTGTTTGTTTCACCTTCCATTCCACCAAATTGACAGCACGAGCCTGGAAGATGCCTAATCTTGCTGACTTCATGGAATCCCTCACCCAAGAGAAAGATAAATGGGTAATGATGGGCACCATCAAACCTTCCAAAGACCAAGATTTGGTTGCTTTATATTTGAGGGTGGATTCCAAAGGCAAGAAGAAAGCCAATTCAAAGAAGCCACTTGTGCAAAAGAGAGACAAGCCAAAGTCTCAAGAGGAGTCCTTGGGCTACAAGAAGAACTTCCTGAAGAAGAAGAAAAAAGGTGAAATGAGTAAGTGCGCATACTGTAGGAAGGGATATCATCCTGAGAGATCTTGTATGAAAAAGCAAATTGACATGTTGACCCAAATCCTAGAGAAGAACAATATCTCCCTTCCTGAATGCGCAAAGAAGAGGGAAGAAGGATCAAATTCAGATGACAAGGAGAGAGTACATTCCTTGGTTTCCAACACTTCAAGATCATCCACCTTCATCATTGATTCTGGAGCTTCTAGACACATGATTTCGACAAGAGAGACTTTCTCCTGTCTTGATGATTCGAAAGGTCCAAAAATTGTTTTGGGAGATGACTCTATTAATGATAGTATGGGGAAGGGTAGGATTGATCTTTACCATGGTTCTTTCAATGATGTGTTTTATGTCTCAGGTCTTGTTTCTAACCTCTTTTTAGTGTATCAGATGACCCACACTCGGTCTCCTAAGAAAGTCATATTCTTTCCCAATGAAGTTGAAATATCAGATATTTCGAATGGTAGAGTCATAAAAAAGGTGTTGTGGATCACGATTCGAAGGTATACAAGTTTTCCTATTTCCTACCTTTCTCAAACCCCTCTTCTCTTCTCACTCATTCTAATGAAGCAAGAAATATTTGACATGAGATATTTGGCCATCTTAACTACAAGTATATTTCATATTTGGGTGTCAAAGACATGGTCATAGGGTTATGAAAGATCAAGTTTTCTTAGGGATTCTGCCAAGGTTGCATCCTAGGAAAACACTTAGAGCACAATTATGAGAGAGCTAGTCATGAAATAACCTCTGCACCCCTTGAGTTAATCCATAGTGAAATTGCTGGTCCATTCCCTCATATGTCCATGAGTCAAGAAAAATATGACCTAACCTTCATAGATGAATTTCCCAGGTACTGCTGGGTTTACTTCCTAAAACACAAGTCTAAAGTTTTTGACCTCTTCAGGGTCTTTTGAGCCTTGGTTGAGAACTAGTCTGCGAGGAGACTCAATATCCTCAGATATGATAATGGTGGCAAGTATTTAGAGTTTGATTTAATCCATTATTGTGAATATGTAGGTATCCAGATGCAACATTCTATTCCCTACACACCTCAACAAAATGGTGTTGCTGAGAGGAAGAATAGAGCACTCAAGGAGATGGAAACTTGTATGATGGAGTCTAAAAATTTTCCACCAAAGTTTTGGGCTGAAGAAATAAACTGTATATACTATATACAGAATAGGGTTCCTCACAAGAAACTTGATGGAATCAATCCTTTCCAATCTTGGAGTGGGAACAAGCCAGATGTGACCCATTTTAGGATTTTTGGCCCAAAGGCTTGGGCTAGGAATCCAACTGAAAAGAGGAAGGCTTTGCAACCCCAAAGTAAAGAGTTCCTATTTGTTGGGTATTATAAATACTCAAAAGGGTACAAGCTGATCAACTTGATCACTCAAAAATATTTCATTGAAAGGAGTGTTCAGTTTGAAGAAGAGCCTTTAGCAACAATAGAAGTTGGAGAGTCCTCTTCATCACCACAACCACTGATCGTAAGTGAAGATAATAATGAGTTTGCTGATTTTGATATGTATGATAATGATGATTTAATTCCAGATCCTAACATTCCTACACGACCAAAATGGGAAGCGAGGACCATTCATGCAGCTGGGGAACTAGCTAAGAATCCTAGTGAGACTAGGAGGACTAGATCTCAATTTGAGAGTGCCCTTTCTGTGAAAGACCGATTCTTTGCCGAGAAATGTTATTTGATGGTTGAATATGACCCTAAGACATATGAATATGCATCAGATGATCCAATATGGAAAACAACCATGAAGGAAGCATATAACTCACTCCAGAAGAATGACACATGGGAATTAATTGATATCTCCCCAGGGAGAAAGCTAGTAAATTGTAAGTGGGTTTATAAAACAAAATTTGCTGTTGATGGTTCACCTTTGAAATATAAGGAAATATTGGTAGCTAAGGGATACTCACAATTTCAAGTTATTGATTACAATGAGACCTTTGCACCAATGGCAAAGATGGACTCCATAAGGCTAGCTTTGGCCATTGCAGCTTCAAGGCAATCAGAGGTGTATGACATGGATGTGAAGTGTGCCTTTCTACATGGAGATCTAAAAGAGGAGATTTATATGTAGCAACCTAAAGGTTTTTTGTCTAATCCATATTTAGTGTGCAGGTTAAAGAAAGCATTGTATGGGCTAAAGCAATCCCCCAAGGCTTGGTATGCCAAGATTGATGTCTTTTTGATGTCACAGAATTTTGTTTGATGCAAGTATGATACAAATGTCTATTTGAAGATGATACACGGTTCTTCAATGATTATTTTTTTGTATGTGGGTGACCTATTGATAACAAGAAGTTCAAAGAAAGAGATTTCCTCCTTGAAGGATGCACTGAACCATGCCTTTTCCATGACAGATTTGGGATTGTTGAGCCAATTCTTGGGCCTTGAAATTTATCAATCCTCACATGGAATCAAATTTCATTAGCCCAAGTATGCTTAATATATTCTTAATAAGTTCAACATGAAGGATTGCAAGCCAAGCAAGGCTCCATTCCTTTTTGGAGTTAAGCTTGAAGAAGCAAGCTGTTCTTCTCCTTTGGTAAATAATACACTGCATAGGCAGTTGATTGGGTGTTTTCTTTATCTTACACATACTCGAAATGACATATATTATGCAGTTAGTGTGGCTTCTAGACACATGGATTAGCCTCATGAAATCCATTGGAATGCAGCTAAAAGAGTTCTGAACTTTGTTCAAGGAACAAGAACTCATGGGATTTTTTATGTAGCAAAATATGACTTAGAACTATTTGGATTTGTTGACAGTGATCGGGTAGGTGACAACACAGATCAAAAGTATAATTTAGGATTTTTGTTCATGCTTGCAGATGGACCAATCAGCTGGTTAAGTAAGAAGCAGAGTGCCATAGCACTCTCATCTACAGAGGCAAAGTATAGAGGAGTTGCAAATGCAACTACTCAATGTTTGTGTTTGCAGGGAATACTTGGATAATGTGGGATTGAATCAGAGACTTCCACTATCATCTATTGTGACAACCAAAGCACCATTCAAATCTCTACTGATCCAGTTCAAAGACAACAAACCAACCACATTGAGATCCATATGCACTATATCAGGGAGCTTGTGCATGATGGTACCATTGCTCTACTCTACTGTGCATCTTCAGAGCAAGTAGCAGGAATATTCACCAAGGTGTTTTGTGAGAAGACCTTCAGTAATATCAAATCACTGCTAGGGATTGATGATCATGTGGTGAAGAATGATTGATACCAAGATTTCAATTTTTTTTGTTTATGTCCATGTTTAAGGGAGGGTTTTCCCATTGGGTTTTCCCCTCTTTCCTTGGTTGTATGGACAAGCAATATGTAAAGGGTGACTAAGCCATGTTGCTAGGCCCCATAATCATAATTTTTTTTGATATTTTATATAAATTTAGGCTAAAGGGGGGTTGTTATAATAATCAAACCCATAGTTACCCATATTTGACATTAATTAATCATTCTTGTCGTATTCCTAGATTCCTTAGTATGTTAGTTGGCATCCACTTGCACCTAGAAGTCAACAAATGCTAAAAATGGATTAAGCAGCACTTTAGAAACATCCCAGGAAAGATTCTGAAAACTATGCAGTAATTCTAGAATAGCAAAAGCATAATTCTTTTTTTTTTCTTCTGGAAGTTGACTTGCTTTTATTAGTTTTAAGGGAAAAGGGAAAAGCTAGTCTAGGAGTAACTGTCTTGTTTTTTTCCTTAACCATCCTCCTTATTTTTATCCATACAAAAGAATGGATCTGATCTTTTTCCATAAATTATCATCTGGTACATCTCACTCAATAAATTCATGAGCATCTTGACATATTAGGAAAGTGATTTATGCACCTATGGGGGATTTTGACTAGTTTAGTAAGCTTGCTTTTTGTCCAATTCGAATATCATCATTATGCTTTCAAATATATGATGTAATTATATATTTGGGCATCCTATTACTTGATGAGGTTGGATTATGTACACTTATTCAATACATGATTGTGTTATGCTCCATTTTCAGTTTCCTTTTGTGGAATTTTGCATGTTTGCTTAGTAATTTTATGAGTGTAATTGATCTACATCTTGGGATTAATTTCCACATAGACAATACGATCTTGGGACAAATATGAGAATATTTAGTGATGGATTAACAATAAATTTGATTTACTTCGATTACCTTTATTTGTGGTTGTTAACTGATAGTGTACTATTTGATAAGGTTTAACTATTAGCGCACTATGAAATCCGTAAGATCAATTACAAGATTTTAGTAAATAACTATAATTTTAATCATTTATTGAGAATAATAGGGTACAAAGACTATGATGGATGTAGGTAGCATATCCTTTGACCTCGAGTTTGATTTGTCAAGTTTGATCAATTTTTATGTATGATTGGTTGCCTTAGTTAAGATCTAGAACATACAGGCATCAACATGGAGATTCTTTTCTCTAGATCGTAGTTTCACCTTAAATCAAACCGACAATAACCCTTGTATATGGTGAATGAGACTATAATAGGCTGGGAGGGATTTATTCTTATTCAAATGCAACCTATAGAATGATAAAGAGGATGCATTGATTCTTTACATGTAAAAATAATACTTATGAATTTGCATTATAACAAGTAAATCTTTGCAAAAATAAACATTGCTAATAAAACAATGACAATATGCCTATTTGATTGCTTGAATCAACATGCATCCTGATTAGACAGATTTCTATTCTGCCATGTACTTGAAATAAAATAATTGCTTCTGTGCATTACTACTATATTTCTAACTAGTGTATGCAACCATAATACCATCCACTATCACAAAGCTTAGCTTGGAATAAAACTGAACAAGATATACTATTCATTTAAATCATTTACAATTTTCATCCAGAAAACCTAAAATATTGCATAGATAAATTCTTGTCATTGGCATACTTATATATGGAGAAATAAACAATCTGCATAATCTAAAACTTTAATGGAACCTAGAAATATAGCAGTTCCGAATGTGGTAGGAACATCCACTTTCCACCCAACCATAGATTAGGAACAATTTGTTCTCTACCCTTAATCACACCCGAGCTAAATTATGCATGCCAAGAGTAGTGACAGTCAAACTCAAATTCATATCTTCGTAAATCAATGAGAAATATCTTGCCTAACACCCGAGTGCTCACACAGCAAGGAATTCCTTCCAGCATACTCAACAACGTCCTTCCTCCCTCATATGCCTCCTTCTTATAGTTTATTTTTCCTAGGTATTTTCTACAAGCAACTAATTCCTCTTGGAATTTCTATAGCTAACAAAATACCTAATTTTCAGGGCTGTCTAGTGCCATAAATGCACTTCTGACACTTTTTTTAACATCCATGAGGTTAACCCTTCCTTGTCCCCCACTATTGCATGCATAAGTTCCTCATTTAACATGGTTGTCCTCCTTTATTCATAATTTTATTTAATCATATTGCCTTATTACATCTATTCTTCAAGGACCTATTGGCAGATTTCAGATCCAACCAATTTTATTCAGTTTAAACAATAACTTAAAATAATCATAATTTCTAAAATATGTTTATTTTTTGGGGTATGTTACATCCTCACCCCCTTATTGCGAACATTGTCCTCGATGTTTTTATTCTTCCTCCATTGGTTTTGCGAATAATTTTGGGTACTTCCCTCACATATATTCTTATAATTCCCAAGTTGCCTCCTCGGGGCTAAAGTGCTTCCATTGCACCTTTACCTGAGCGATGACTCGGTTCCGAAGTGTTGTTTCTTTCTTGTCCAGAATGCGTAAAGGTTTTACTTGAAACTCGCTTTCTGGCTCCACCTCCGCCACATTCTAGTCAATGATGTGAGTGGAATCATGAATATATTTCTTTAATAATGAAACATGAAAAACATTATGAATTCTTAAATGCGCTGGAAGCGTAACTTTATATTCCACGAGTTCTATTGTTTCCAAGATTTGAAAGGGTCTGCAAATACATGGTGCCAAATTGATACAACTTCCCAATTTGAGGGAGTTCTTTTTGGGCTTGACTCGTAGATATACGTAATCTTCGACAGAAAACTTTTGATGTTGTCTTTTTAAGTCAGCGTAACTATTTTGGAAATCTTGTGCCACCTTCATGTTCTTCTATACTTTCCAAAAAAATTGTTCCATGTCTTGCAACAGTTCCGGTCCTACCATGAGATGATCTACGGGGCTATCCGAGCTAACCGAGGTGGTACACTTTTCACCGTATAGAATTTTGAATGCGGTCATTTTTTATGAGGCTTGCTATCCGTTGTTGTAAGCGAAGTCCACCATATGCAAATATTCTTCCCACTTAGTGGGTCTTTTCATGACATACATTATTAACATATATTCAATGACTTGATTTTTACGTTCTATCTTACCATCTGTTTCAGGGTGATAACTAGTGTTGAAGTTTATTTTGGTTTCTAAACCCGCAAATAACGATTTCCAAAATGTTGACGTAAATTTAATATCTCGATCATAAATTACCATCTTTGGTACCCTGTGCAGTCGAAATATTTCCTTTAGGAATATTTCTACAATATTGACCACTTTGTAAGTCGATTTCATAGGAATAAAATGCACAGATTTGCTTAACTTATCTACCACAACCATAATTGAATCATGTTTTCTTTGTGTTTTTGGAAAACCTGTGATGAAGTCCAAAGATATGACTTCCCATTTCCATACAAGAATTGGTAAAGGTTGTAACAAACCTGTTGCGTGTTGATTTTCACATTTCACCCGTTAACATTCCAAACATCTAGATAGATAATCAACTAGCTCTGTTTTTAATATGGGCCAAAAGAATTGTTTTCTGATGGCTGTTATCATTTTTTGGTACCCAGGATGGCCTACATAAAAAGGTTTATGGATCTTATTTAAAATAAATAGTTTCAATTATGCAGTATTAGGCATGTACAATATGTTCTTCAAACCAATTTAGGCCTTTCGGTCTATCTTGAATTCTGTCCCATTTAAATTTACCTCATTTTTTTGTAATTTATTAAACAAAATCACATATTCAACATCATGTATACTCGTTGTTTTTATTCTATTCAAGATATCACTTCCCGGTTGGCTTATAGTTATTTCATACACTTCATGAGTCCTTTGACTGAGTGCATATGCCACATTATTTTATTTACCCTTAATATGCATTACTTCAAAATCAAATTCACTCAGGCCATCCATATTGCTTTCCTAGCATTAATCCTAGGTTGTGTAAATAAATTCTTTATGCAAGTGTTATCCCTCAATAATAGAACGTTTTTCCTAATACGTAGTGACGCCACATTTTTAAAGCATGCACTACCACAACCAATTCTAAGTCATGAAATACATAATTCCGTTCATGGTCTCTTAATTCACGAGATTCGTAACATACCACCTGTCCTTCTTGAGATAATAATCCACCCAATCCTTCTTTACTATCGTTTGTACAAACTATATAGTTCTTATAAGGGTCAACTACTTTATTTTTTTTACTAGGGGAATCGGTAACTGGGCAGTCTTAGTACTCGTGTGACATAGGGTCCATTCCCGTCGGCTACCACTATAACCCCAGGTGTGTCCACACAACCCACAAGCATGGGGCATGGATGAGTCGAGGTGAGATTTGAACTTGAGACCTCCTTTACAACATTCCTTCATTTACATGGCACTTGTTAGACAATCTACATTCCTGCTGGAAAGGGTCAACTACTTTTAATATTAGTGCCATGGTTAATAATTTTTTGAGGTTTTCAAAACTTTCCGGACACTTTAGGGACCATACAAACTTTACTCCTTTATTTTGTAAAGAAGTAATGGGATAGGAAATCCTTGAGAATCCTTTGATAACCCTTCGGTAATAACTGGTGAGTCCCATGAAGAATCGAATATTAGCTATATTCTGAGGAACTGGCCATTCTGTGATAGCTTTTAGTTTCTACGAATCTACCACGATTCCTTTTTTGAAGATAATATGACCTAGATACTGAATTTCTTTTTTACAGAATTCACACTTTTCAAATTTAGTGTAAAGATGATGATCTCTTCAGGTATGTAGAACAATTCTTAAATGTTGTTGATGTTCCTCCTACGACTTGGAGTAAATTAAGATATCATCGATAAAAATTAACACCAACTTATCTAAGTACTTGTTAAATATACTATTAATTAGACGCATGAATTTAGTGGGGACATTAGTTAAGCTGAAATGGATTACTAGGAATTCATAGTGTCCATAATGGGTCCTGAAAGTTGCTTTATTAATATCTTCTTCCCTAATCTTGATCTAGTGGTAGCCAGATCACAAATCTAGCTTTGAGAGGATCTTAGCTCCTCCTACCTGATCAAACAAATCGTTCATTTGAGGCAGTGGATACTTATTTTTTATGGTTACTTTATTTAGTTGCCTATAGTCTATGCAAAGCTGTAAAGTTCCATCCTTTTTCTTAACAAACAAGACTGGTGCCCCCAAGGTGACACATTGGGTCTGATTAACCCTTATCTAACAATTCTTGTATTTGATTTTTTAATTCAGTTAGTTCATGAATGCTGATTTGATATGATATTTTAGATACCAATGCAGATCCAAGTATAAGCTCAATGGAAAAATCTATTTCTCGTTGAGGAGGTAGTCTTGATATCTCTGTTGGGCCCTAGAATTGTCCATTTTTCCATCACTTATCGACATATCTTTCATCCATTTTCTTACCATTATTGCCCATTTATCATTCCATTTTCCATCCATTTGTTGTAGCTGTGTGTAAAACAACATGCTAATTCCATTGATATTTTAAGTGGTTAATAATGATTATTTTTCTTTATCTTTATTGAATTAAAGACTATTATGCATAATTTTACTAATGATGGTTTGTGGAGTGATTTGTCACGTACAAGATGCTCATAGTCAGCTATTACCGCCTTAACCGAAAATGCATGCCACATAAGAACACATTGATTTGCACCTTGATTTGCAGGCAGATGGAAACATTAGAGGAATTTTGGGGTCTAAAATGGGCCTCATAAGGAAAATAATAAAATAATAGTTAAAATAATAAAATAATATTGATTAATTTTGGAGGAAGAAAGAAAAAAACTACTTTTTGTGTTCGTATTTTCGACATATCTCCCTGTGTTTTTACTCAAATTTCGATCGGGAGAGCTCGTTGGATGCAGAATTTGATTCCGCATCCAACGAGTATGCACACTGCATACTTTTGACAGAACCCTCTACCCCAAAAACAAGAAATACCTGAAAAAACGTGATGATGATTGAGTAAAAACACAATGAGATATGTCGAAAATACGAACAAAAAAAGTAGTTTTTTTAATGAAAAATATGTCAATTCAACCATTATGGTTGACTTATTTTATTGAAATTCTATTGGTTCTTGAATTCCAACTCACAAAAACTTATTTTGGCATGTTTTCTTATAAGGCCCATTTTAGACCCCAAATTTCCTCTAATGTGAATCTCAAAAATCTGAGACATGTGTTTTGTGCGTAACATCCTCATTTAATTGAATCTTGAGGAAATTGCCAAACAAAGCTACGGTTTGCGATATGCAGGTGGTTCTTCGAGAGGGTATTTTCCAGATTTGCTGTTGCGGCTTGTTCCAAAGTTGCCAACATAACATTTATTTTAGATGTATGCAATTAGATCTTATTTCATGATAATCAATTTTATTGAAGTGTGATTAGATTTACAATGTGATTTTATGAATAGGCTTAGGTTTGATTTCTTTTCAAGAAGGTATGATCTAGTTTACAAATAGTTTCAATTGCATACCAATAGATCAATAGTGGCAGGTAGAAATTGTGCTTGCATATATCTTGCACGATAGCTTTGAAATAAAAGACTTCCTTGGGTTGATAATTTATGTTTAGCACTCTGCATGTTAAGTTTTAATTAACTGGCATATAGTGGGCACAACATTTTGGCGCCGTTGCTCGGGAAGTTATTAATTGTGCAAAAGTACATCTGACATTGTTTTGTAGATGCATTGTTAAAATAGGGCATGTAGGTTTCATGATTACATTTCAGTTTATTGAATTTATTTTGAGTGTGGATTTTCTGTTTTTACATTCAGTTTTATTTCAATTTCAATCTTTGGAGCATAAATCTTATCATTCCCCTTAGTGGTGTTGTAAGCACCACCCATTCTACAAACAAGTTGACAGGAACATTCGAAGGAGGAGCCTCAAGATAGCACACGAAGAATCCAATGAAGAAATGGTAGGTAAGAAAGATGTAGAAGTTGTTACCTTCGAATTTCCCATCAGAGATTCAAGAGGAGTGGCACCAACAAAAAGAATTCCCCCACATGTTCTACCAAATTTTCATGGTTTGGAAAACGAAGACCCTGATGTATTTTTATTTCAATTTGAAGTACTTTGTAGAGGATATGGTTATTGTGCTAATGATCAAAAGTTGAATGTGTTTCCCCTTACTCTAAAAGGAACATCCCTCCGATAGTTCATGAGCCTCGGTGGGAACTGTATACAAACTTGGGAAGACATGAGACACGTATTTTTGAAAAGGTACCAAGATTATTGTAGGGTCAATGAATATATTTTCGAAATGACACAAGGAGAAGAAGAGAGTCTGGAGGAATACATAGAACGATTTCAATATAACCTCCAAAGATCCAAACATAGGAAACTGGGGAAGGAAATCTTAAAAACACTTCTACTCAAGGGAATCCAAGCTGAATATTTAGAAATATTAAATCTAATGGGAACAGGTAATGTATTTCCGTTAGCATATGATGATATTTGTGAGTTATGTAGAAGGTATTCAAGAGGAAACTTCAAGAATGGTAAGAATTCTAAGGAACTTTTATCTTTATTTTTTAAATATGCTGCAAGAACAAGAGTTTTACGAGCTGAAATCAACAATTTATTTGAAATTCCTATAGTTGATTCACAATTGGGTGTTTTGCAGGATAAGGAAAAGCAGGAGGAAATAAGAGAAGCAAGGGATTTCCCTTTGGATAGTCTTGAAAGTTGTGGTATATGTGACTTGAATCATTCCAAAGATCATTGTCCCTCCTTACCAAAGATGAAAGAATCATATCATAGAGATCTGGGAGTTGCAGCCAACTCGTTGCAATAATCATGTCAACCATGGCCTACATCTATGGTTCAAAATTCTATCCCTCCATTTCCTTACTCTCATACTCAATCATTGAATACTTTTCCACCATGGCAGCTGTTGCAACCTCAATTTAACTCTTACCTACCTTATCCACAAGGTTGGAATGGCCCATCTTATGATCATATGGCCACTCTCCCTCATGCTGCAACACAAGTTGGTCCTTCAATATCAACCTCACAAATCAATCATCTACATCAACCACATCTATTTTCTCATCAAACTCCTTGGTACCCAACACAATTTTCTGTCCAATCCACCCTCCACCCTAACCATCATAAAGCAGTACAGTATGCTTACAGTGCTGAACTGCAAAATGTTCCTACATTTCTCTCTTGTTCTACCTCACCTACACCACTGCAAAAAGGCTGTGCATTGTTGCAGCAAATCCATACGAGGCCTGAACATGTTTTAAATCCAAAATTTGCAGATGGAGTTTCTTATAGTCCCCATAAGAAAGCAGACAATATCAACAAGACACACGTAATATTTGATGGAGAACAACCATTGGAACCAAAAGCATCATTCACATCATTAGATCCGAAACTGTTATGCATTGAGGAAGATCAGTTTAATAAGGATCTTCATGGTGTAACATCTATGAGCAATCAAGGGAACAAAGACTATATTGAAGCTTGGTTTCAATTGGTCATCGGTCTGCAACATCATTCCATACTTCACCAATTCTTGGCACCATCATTTCAAGGGAAGTTGATCTCGCATATCCTAACATTTATAAAGTTATATTTTTTTGTTGGGAGTATGAGCATACTTGAGTCACTTCTTTGAAAGTGGCTCCATTGGAAATATGCGTACACTTGAACAATTTTTATATTTCCAAGTAGAATAGGGTAGGATAGAATATCAGAATAAAACCATGCTTTTGTTTGTTTTTTATTTTTGAATAAGTATGCTCTCTTTCTGCGCCTTGTTGCGATCTGGAAGATCAGAAAGTAGAAAGATAAGGAATGGGTATGAGATGTTTTCATGAATGCTTTGGAATTGTTGACTATTTGAACAAAATGACTAAGTCATTTTTTTGTCATCAATTTCCCAATTTCAATTTGTCTCTATTTGTTACAAATAAAAATAAGAATATCATGAAAACAAAATTACAGTAATTAGGGAAGGTGAATGAAGGATCCACAGGAAAATGAGTCAACAATTATGGAACCCTTCAAGCTTGAAATTTGGCATGAATTTGTTAGCTACAACACCCAGCTGTGACAAGGAGATGCAACACCCAGCTGTGATTACTCTTAGCTGCAACACTAGCTGTGACAGTGAGCCACAACACCCAGCTATGACTGTGCTACAGGTAAAAATTTATGAGTTTGAGATATGTGTGTGTTGCACATCATGATATGTATTTAGTTTTTATTTTCCATAAAAACACATGCTTTATTTCAATATTATGTCATTTTTTTAAGAGTTGCAGCTGCGCAACAAACTGTGTAAGTCAATTTAGGTGCTCAATGCTTGAAATTTTTGGTATGGATGTGTGTGATATTTAAATTTACATCATTAAAAATATTCACACCTATTTTGATCACTTTTTGGGGTCAAATTTCATTTATTAAATTTTTGGTGACATTTTGGCTTGAAACTTTTACTAGAACACAGTCGAGACAGTCCATTTTTGGGAGACCAAATGGACTTATTTTTAAAACCTGTTTACATACCAAGTATCCCTTTGAATATAGTTTCCAAAACAATTTGAATTTTTACGATTGGGTGTGAAACGAAAATTTTATGGCCAAAATACTAACAGGGTGTCAAGTAGGCAGCTTAGGAACAGAGCTAGGACAATCAATTTTTGGATTCGTTATTGAACATATTTTGCAAACCCATTTCATTGGTATATTTCCCTATGAATATAGTTTACAACACAATTTGAATCACTCCATTACGATATCGTATGCAAATTTTATGACCAAAATACCGACTACCTATCACAAATCTACATTCATAAAACTCTATTTTCTAGACTGTTCATTGGCTTTTTTGACCCATCAATTCTTGCTTGATTCAAAACCTATTTCTAATGGAGATACCTACATGAATCTAATTTCATATCCAATTGGAATCACATCAATCAGTTATCAAAAGAAAAGGTTAAGCCTAAAACCGTGACTGTTGGTCTAGTCCAGAATTCGAAAAAACACCTTGTCATGTAGGCTGTTACTGAGTGATTTGGAACATCATTACATAGAATTTTAAAAATCTGTTTTTAATGGAAATAGAACTATGAATTTAATTTCATTTGGATTTTGAATCACTCAAATTGGACAAGGAACGAAGAAGCTAAGATCAGAATACCGTTGGTGAGTCTAGATGGACATTGCTCTTGTGCAGTTATAAAAGGGATTTTGCTTTGTTCATTTTTCTTTGGATTTATTTTATAAATAATTGATTGTTTTTTTTTCTTCATAAGTGTTGTGTGAAGAGAGACCAATCATCTCTCTTCTTCCATCATCTCATGTTTTATTGCAGGCAAGTGCTAGGTTTTTGCAGGTCCGTGGAAGAAGAAGGTCAATGCATGCACGAGTGACTCTTGAAGACTTTTTATCAATGTGCAAATGGATTGAGCACATAAAAAATGGATAGATTGATGTGAAAACCATACCAATGTTCAATAATTGAAGTCCCATTGTTACATGCCAAGAATCATTTTTAGACACCTGTCATACCAATTGTTGCCGGAAAAAAAAACCCTTCAAGAGTCCAATTTTCCTATGGTAGATTCATTCACCCTCCTCATTTTAAAACCCTAAAAATCCATTCATGTCGAAGTCCCATTTTCCACTGCTTATGTATTCACCATAACTGTTTTATTTCCCATCACTACTACATCATGACTTCACATATACTTTCCACTTCTGAGTTTCATGTTGGTTCTATTTTTCACTATGATTCTTCACAATCATTTATTTTGTACTCATATTGGATGATGTGGAATTCATTTAGGTCCACCTTCCAATGGTCTTGTCCCATCGACTCCGACACATTATCTGGGATCGAGATTAGAGTTTTATAGTTCCTTGGTATCTGCATGAATCAATGGCAGATTTCCTTGTTGTTCATCAATGCCTTTTGATTAACAAATATTGCAGGTGACTTGACTCCAGCACATCCATTCGTACCTGTCAATATGCACTAAGTTACTTTTGAGCTCACTGTCATCAAAGGTGAGTTTCTTCACATTGGTTAATAGCATACATTAATGGCTGGTAATTCAATGATTCATTAGAGGAATTTTGGGGTCTAAAATGGGCCTCCTAAGGAAAATAATAAAATAATAGTTAAAATAATAAAATAATATTGATTAATTTTGGAGGAAG